>JAGFNQ010004328.1:0-131707 GCA_024364735.1 Boesenbergia rotunda
CTCACAGTTTGTGTTGAAGATGTTGGGTACATTGAGCGACTGGGCACACTCGATTTTGCAATGGATCACGAACTAAGTATTGACTTAATTCTGCATTGTTTGCCCAAAAGTTACTCACAATTTGTGATGAACTATCGGATGAACAAGCTAGAGACTACCATTCCTGAGTTGCTCAACCTGCTGGAGACTATAGAGCCTTCTGTGAAGCAGGATTAGAAGACGGTACTGTTAGTTGGTTCCTCGAAGAAAGGTTCTAAGAGGAAGGCCAAAGAACAGAATAAGGGAAAGAAGAAAAAGGCCAAAAAGACTGAAAAGACACCAAAAGGCATTTGTCATCACTGCGGCAAGGAGGGTCACTGGCGAAGAAACTGCAAGGTTTATCTTGAGTCCTTGAAGAAGAAGGCATCCGATGCCCCATCCTCTTCAGGTATCTTCGTTATTGAATGTCACTCTGTTTCCTCAACCACCTGGGTACTTGATACTGGGTGTAGCTCACATATATGTAATGACATACAGGGGCTAAGGAATAGAAGAAGACTCGTCAAGGGAGAAGTGAATTTGCGAGTTAGAAATGGAGCAAAGATTGCTGCTGTTGCCATCGGAACATATTTGCTAAAGCTCCCTACTGGACGTGTCTTAGAATTGAATAATTGTTATTTTGTTCCTTCGTTAATAAAGAAGATTGTATCTATTTCATGCTTGAATGAAAAGGGTTATCATTTAACTTTTAGTAACAATTGTTGTTACATTACTTTAAATGGTGTTCTTTATGGGACCGGAACTTTGTGCAATGGTATCTACATGTTAGATTTATCCGGTGACGTTTTCAATATCGAAGTTAGCAACAAACGTGCTCGAATAGATAATCAAATAGACTCCTATACGTGGCATTATCGTCTTGGCCATGTAAGTAAGAAACGCATGACCAAATTACATCAATGTGGAATTCTGGAATCATTTGAACCCGGTTCATTTGATACATGCGAATCATGCTTAAAAGGCAAGATGGCCAAATTACCCTTTTCCGGAAAAGGTAAACCAGTGGGAGAATCGCTTGGTCTAATACATACTGATGTATGTGGACCAATGTCAACTCTTGCACAAGGAGGCTATAGCTACTTCATTACCTTTATCGATGATCACTCACGATTCGGGTATGTGTTCTTAATGAAACACAAATCTGATGCTTTTGAGAAATTCAAAGAGTTCATAAATGAAGTGGAGAAACAGCTTGGCAAAAGTATTAAGATACTTCGATCCGATCGGGGTGGTGAATACTTAAGTCAAGAGTTTCAAGATTATCTTAGGGACAATGGGATATTGTCTCAATGGACTCCGCCATATACACCACAGCATAATGGTGTATCTGAGAGGCGTATCCGAAACTTGATGGACATGGTTAGATCTATGATGAATCATGCAACTCTTCCAAAATCCTTTTGGGGCTATGCACTTAAGACAGCTGTTTACTTGCTAAACAGAGTCCCGACCAAGGTAGTCTCTACTACTCCATATGAGACGTGGAATAGTAAGAAACCTCATTTAACTCACCTTAAAATATGGGGTTGTCCTGCTTATGTGAAGCGGACTGTATCAGACAAATTGGATGCTAAGTCTGATAAATGTCTATTTATTGGATACCCTAAGGAAACGAAAGGTTACCAATTCTATCATCCCTTGGAACAAAAGGTGTTTGTTTCAAGGCATGCTGTGTTTCTAGAAAAAGAATTTCTTTTACAAGAAAACAGTGGTAGTAATATTGAACTTGAAGAAGTTCAAGAAACTCCAATAGACATTACAGAGACACCTAGTCTAGACCCACAACCGAGAACTCATGATGATGAGCTATGAGTTGAACCTAAAACAACACCACCTCTTCGTAGGTATGATAGGACACGCAATATTCCAGAGAGATACGGATTTCTCATAAGTGAATCGAACGACGTGTTACTCATTAGCGATGACGAAGCTATCAGTTATGAAGATGTTCTGAAAAGTTCAGAAAGGGACAAATGGCTTGAAGTCGGAAATGGATTCCATGTACGAAAATCAAGTATGGGACTTGGTTAACCCACCTGAAGGGATTAAGCCCATAGGGTGCAAGTGGGTTTTCAAGAAGAAAACCGACATGGAAGGTAATGTTGTTACCTTTAAGGCTAGATTAGTGGCAAAAGGATATCGTCAGAAACAAGGAATTGATTATGACGAAACCTATTCGCCAGTAGCTATGCTTAAATCCATTCGGATGCTCCTTGCCATAGCAGCTCATTATGACTATGAGATATGGCAAATGGATGTGAAAACAGCTTTCCTTAATGGAAACCTGCTTGAGGATGTATACATGATACAACCTGAAGGTTTCACATCGGTTGATAAAACCAAAGTATACAAGCTTCGACGATCCATATATGGACTAAAGCAAGCATCCAGGAGCTGGAACATCCATTTTGATGAGACAATCAAAGAGTTTGATTTCTCACAAAATCCTGACGAACCTTGTGTGTACAAGAAGGTTAGTGGGAGTGCAGTCGTATTCCTAGTGTTATATGTCGATGACATATTACTTATAGGAAACGATATATCAGTCTTACAGTCAGTTAAAATTTCGTTGTCCAAAACTTTCTCCATGAAAGACCTGGGAGAAGCAACCTATATCCTTGGGATTAGAATCTATAGAGATAGATCAAAACGGTTGTTTGGTCTTTCGCAGTCTACATATATAGACCGAGTGCTAGAAAGGTTTAGCATATCAGAATCGAAGAAAGGTTACCTTCCCATCCGGCATGGGATCAACCTTTCGAAGTCTATGTGTCCGCGCACAGAAGACGAGAGGATTTGCATGAATAAGATTCCTTATGCATCCGCGATAGGATCTATTATGTATGTTATGTTATGTACTAGGCCCGATGTATCGTATGCTCTGAGCGTCACAAGCAGATACCAGTCTGATCTAGGAATGGATCATTGGGTGGCTGTCAAGATAATCCTTAAGTACTTAAGAAGAACTAAGGATGTGTTCCTAATATATGGAGAAGGTGATATGATAATACGTGGGTATACATTTGTCAGTTTCCAGACAGATAAGGATAACTCCAAATCTCAGTCCGGATACGTATTTATTTTAAATGGAGGCGCAATAAGTTGGAAGAGTTCCAAACAAGACACCGTAGCGGATTCTACCACGGAAGCGAAATATATTGCAGCTTCGGAAGCAGCAAAGGAAGCAGTCTGGATCAAGAAGTTTGTCTCAGAACTTGGTGTGGTTCCAACCATTGATGAAGCAATACCGGTTTACTGCGACAACAATGGAGCTATTGCACAAGCAAAGGAACCAAGGTCTCATCAGCGATCCAAATATGTGCTTCGCCGCTATCATCTGATAAGAGAGATTATAAGTAGGAATGATATACAAATTGAGAAAATTCCCACTGAAAGGAATTTAGCGGATCCTTTAACTAAGGTCTTGCCTCAAAACAAGTTTGAGGGTCATGTTAGAGCCTGTGGTATTGGATACCGTAGCGATTGGCATCAGGCCAAGTGGGAGTTTGTTAGTAATATGAGAGAAGTGTCCTAAGACAATCGCCTTATGATTGTAATCATTTATTTTAATAAATGAATATTCACTATTTGAGTATACATGTCTATGTATTTGATTGAGATCTTAAACTCATTTACTAAATGTCCGCAATACAATTCACAGCATGAGAGAATTTGTGATGAATTCACAACTAGTGATTATCTCTACATGTGCAATTGTGAAGCATTGAAATTGTCCCTAGTCGATGAATTGATAGATACGGACACTATCAATTCTGTTGAGACTAGCATGGGTTATTCTCTAATCAGCCGATTCTCACTGGCTGGTGACATTGGGATGTCCGGAGATAAACATGAATGCTAGTTAAGGGAACTAGTTCATTGGAGTGACTAGCTGTAAAACTTCATATGGTAGTCTACATATAGACATGTCAGTGAAGTTCTTACTGCAGCTTAAGTGCGATGTTCCTTTGACTTACGGTGTTCAAGTCATCTTGGTCATGGAGACTTATACTTTGACATCTTAAGCAAGCATCTCCAAGGAGGTGTGGACCCAGGATGATTGGGTATAAGCCGAAGTGCCCGAAGATGTTTGAACAGACTACAAAGGATTCACCACTCCTTGCGAGAAGATGTATACCCAAGGCCTATCATCGGATTGTTACTCGAAGCCTCTGGCCAGAGCATGACATGTTCAGAGTATGAATCTCTTAAATACATGAGAGTAATTAGAATCCATAGGACGAGGAAATGTTACTTGGGCTAGGTGTGACGTAGTCAGCCTAGTTGGGACTGACACACATAGGACATGTCCTGAACCAAGTGGGTATAAGATGGTGAAGGGAATGGGGCACGATTCATTATAGCTGCTGAAGGGTTTCAGAATTATTTCTGAGGTCAACCGTTGATCTTTCAATTAATTGGGGATCACGATGTACTACTAGGTGTCACTCATGATCGTTCTATAATTGGTTAATTATAGACGGCCAACATAAATCGAAAGCCTATTTAGTCACACGTACTACGAGTAATCTGAGGGATTTAAAACGAGTTGAAAATTGGATTTTCCGATCAAGAGAGATAAGTCGAATCTGAATTTTTCAGAGACGCATCGGAAGCATAAAATGGCTAAGTCTTTTGAAGGCTTATTGGACGAATTAAATGAGTTTAATTCACATGATCTTGGCTTGGGTTTGGCCGGTCAAAGAGGGTCCCTACCCTCTTTGTTTGGCCGGCCACATTAAAAGGGAGAACCAAATTGTTTGGTTCAAGTTATAAAATAAACCAAGTGTGGTTTGTTTTATAAAATTATGGATAATATAAATTTTATAAACCGAGGTTTGGTTTATTATTTTCATGGAAATTAAAATAAACTTTGAATGGTTTATTTTATTTTATAAAATCAATTATGAATTGATTTTTCCATGATAAGGAAAATTTATATAATAAATTTCTTATGAAAATTTATTCCATAAGAAAAGGGAGACATGGTTGTTTTTATTATAAATTAAATTATGGTAAAAACTTGGCATAATGGAATAAATCATAGAAAAATTTATATGATAAATTTCTTATGAAAATTTATTCCATAAAAAGGAGACTTGGTGGTTGAGAGACTACTATATAAAGGAACCAAGGCAAGGCTTGGAATTTAATCCAAGAGATCTAGAAATAAGCCCTCTCCCTCTCTCCTTCTCTCCCTCTCCCTCTTCTAGTGTCGCCGGCCCTAGAGGCCCTCCCCTTTGCCGTGAGCTTCAACCACCACCAAGAAGCTGCCGAAGAAGAAGAAGAAGCGGGCGCAACTCCTTCCTTCCTCCCGGAATCTTGATTCCGTTCTTCGTTTGGTGGTTAGTCTTTCCATCTCTCTCTTGGTATTCTTGTCGTGCCTTTGGAGAATCTAGTAGTTCTTGTCGGCATGAAACTCGTGGCTTTGCGAAGTCATCCCGAAGAAAACTCGGCGTGGACGCGAATAGAGGCGGAGCTTCCAAGGGATGCTTACGGTTGGATCTCGTCCCTACCTACGAGTTACGCGAGGTATTAAGTAAATTAGTTTACTTTCTGCAAAATTTTAATGTATGATCATGTCTACACAACATAAGGATGCATGCTAGATGTGTGGTTAAATAATTTGAGAAATTATTTATGCTAAATCTTCCGCTGCACGTAATTAAATTCTAAAATTACAAACCCGCATCCATGTCAACATGCACCCGGTCCCAACAATGTATTGTATTGGATGTTAATCATGGCCTATGTGAATTTTCCATAGACTCATGGTCCTTTAGGGTTTCGGCCAAGACCCTAATCAAGGGTTTGGATTGGGTTAAGGTCTCAAGGATACTTGTTTAGTTACTATGATGTAAGTGTATGGTTAAGCATGATGTGAGGATCTTGTGTTACTAGAACCCTAGCTTTATGTGTTATGTATCCTGACTTTGTATATGTAGGCTCTATGTTATATTTTACTCATGAATGTTTAGACCATAAACCATGAACATATGTAATTGATGTAGGGGTATGTTAAATAGAATAATGCATGTAGGATGTTAAATGCCTATAATAGATATATGTGTATGAAAGTCTATGCATGTCCTATGATGAATGCCATGAACCTAAGTAGTATGTACCATGTTCATATGTATCTTACCCATGCATGTTCTATGATGGATACTAAGATTATGTATGCTAGATGAAATGTACCATGTATGAAATGCATGTTTATCTCATGTACCATAATTATGCAAGCTTTATGAACCAAGATAATGTTTATGTCTGGAGGCATGATTATGTATGTATGTCATGTTTTATGAATAAAGAAGATGAATGAAGATGATGTTTATACCTTAAGTACGAATGATAAGTATGAATGATAAGTATGAATGATGAAGGCATAATGATGTTATGAATTAAGTATGAATGATGAAATGCCAAGCATGTTTATGGCATGTTTCATGTAACAAGGTTATGTTTATGTCCTAAGATATGTTAAGTATGTCTATGAATGAAGAAGCATGCAAAGTTATTTTACTTTATGAATGAGCTTGTACCGGACTGAAGTAAGGGTCCAAGGGATGGGCACCTTAAGAACGCCTCGGTTCTGGACTACCGTAGCTGTCCACGGTTTTGGGACTACCGTAGCTGTCCAACAGGGATGGGCACCTTAAGAACGCCTCGGTTTTTGGAACTACTGTAGATGTTCCTACCCTAGTAGGTCGAGACTAGCTACCTCGTATTTACTTAGGGATGCGCGCATAAGATGTATGTATGTGGCACAAGCCGGGGGCCCCAATGATGTTATGATTATGTTTAAGTATTTATAAGTATGATTTCCAAATAAGCATCCTTATGTATATGCATTTGACTCATGCATTCATTCATGTTATGCATTTATGTTAAGAATATGCTTATGATATGCTTATGATTTATGTTAAGAATATGCTTATGAATTGTGTTAAGAAGATGCTTATGTTTATGTTAAGAATCATACCATGTTAAATGTCTTTTATGCTTATGTTAGGTTTATGCTTATGTTATGTTTATGCTTATGTTATGCTTATGCTTATATTCATGTTAAGAATTATGCCATGATAAGTATTGTTTTATGCTTATGTTCTATGTTAAGAATCATGTCCTGTTAAATGTTCATATGATTATGCTTTATGAGACGTATGAATTTTAGTGAGTAGGAAAAGGTCTTACTAAGCCTGTGCGTTTATAGTCTTATTTTCTTATACCGCAGATCAAGCCAAAGGGTACTAAGGGAAGCAGCAGGAGGGGCAAGAGCATGTGTGTGGCAGTGACATGACAAAGGATTCTTCAATTTATACTGATTGCATGTCTTGTGTTTGAAACGCCTCATTAGGTTCTATGTTATACCTATGATAGTTATGTCTAAAGGATAACCTACTCTATGATGCTAATGGATAAGTTACTTGCTACTTATGATGATCATGGATAAGTTATGTATGGTTAGATCATGATGCTATGTATGCGATTAATATGCTAAGTTACACTGTCACCATGTTCATGAATGATAGTTAAGGTATACATACATGATTCAAAGTATTAGTGGTATGGTTAAGCGCATGTGTAATAAGTTTAAAAAAAAAATTATTCCGCTGCATTAAGATGTACACATGTCTATGTCTCGCCACACCGTAAGGTGTGGGAAAAAAAAGGGTGGGCGTTACATTAATAGTAGATTCAAGGACGAGGCATTCGAACATCTTAGGTTTAGTAATATTTTAGTACCTAAAGAAAACTTTAAGCTTGTTAATGTTGATCGCATCTATCGACTTGTAGAGAAATTATATCATCTTGATTTCGATGCATAAGATTTGCATCATTTAAAAATGCAATTGAATCACTATGAGTTTGATGTTTATTGGTCATGAAAGATTTCAGAATTTATCAACTATTTCTGAATTATGTCGAAGATTAGTTGAAACAAATAAATCGAAAATCTACAATATGATTGATAGGTCGTTATTTTCTCATTTGTTATTATTTGTATACTTATAACTATATTGTTTACTTATATATTGAATTTAATATATTTATTTTATTGATTTGCTTTATTTTGACATTTCTTATTTTTATAGCAACAAAAAATCAAACATTTTCAGCTACAAAATTTATTAAAATAGCTATTCTTAATAAAATAGAAGAAGAACTTTTAACTCATTTTATTATCATCTATATTGTATAGGATGTTGATTAAAAAAATTGATAATAATATAATAATTAATAAGATTGGTTCTAAAAAGAATCAAAGAACATAAATTTAATAGTATTTTTCTCCATATTTTTGAATGTATTGGATATAAAATATTTTTGTTTCATATTTTCAAAAAATTAACATTAATATTTTTTATTTAATTTATATTTTTAATTAATTAATTAATTAATTTAATATATCAATTATAATGGGTAGTTAACTTAGATAACCTTGCAGCATGACTACGTTCCTTCCCTGCCAAAAGTATCCATAGGCTAGCCATATTCCTTCAGCCCCACCCAACGTTGACCATTAGAAAAAGATAATGGTGCTTTATTAGTTTCTTCCTCTTCCCCGAACGGGCGTGGAACAGTTGTGGTGTGACGCGGTAGTTAGTCCGTGCTTTGTTCGGGACGCCGACTAAGATGGTTTGCCGGGAGGAAGGTGTGAAGATTATGATAAAATTAGAGAAATAGAGAGAAGAGAAGAGGTAATAAAATAATCTTCTTGATTAATTAAAAAAATTTATCCATTAGATATATAATTTATAGAGATCTTAAAATACTTAGTCAAATGAAAAATTAATAACGAATCTGTTAATCAACAGATTCATAAAGAAACTGTCAATTAACAGATTAATAAGGAAAATATTTAATAATATTTGACGCAGTCAAATATTATATTTATTCTCTTTTACCCTCGATAAACTTAACGAGAGAGCTCTGATGTTAAATTTGCATGATAATCTGCTAAAACATTGTCTGGATAATGACTTAGTAAAGCTATCAGAAATTTGATCTTCTGCAGAGATATGAGAAATAGATAATTATTTACTTGACACCCGTTCTCGAACAAAATGAAAATCAATTTCAATATGTTTTGTACGAGCATGAAATATTAGATTTGATGTAAGATATGTTGCTCCAATATTATCACACCAAAATTTTGGTGCAATATGCGTTGTAAGATGAAGTTCTGAAAGAAGGGATTTAAGCCAAATAATTTCTGACGTTGCATTGGTTATAGCTTTATATTCAGCTTCAGTGCTTGAACGAGATACTGTAGGTTGCTTTTTCAAATTCCAAGAGATAAGATTTTGTCCAAGAAATACTGCATATCCACTAGTAGAGCATCTATCTTCAAGAGAACTTGCCCAATCTGCATCGCTATAGGTATATAAATCTCGAAATGATTGTCGATATAAAAGAAGACCATGTAGAATAGTGCCTTTGAGATAACGAAGTATTCTTTTCACACTTTCCCAATTTTGTTCAGTGGGTGTATGCATGAACTAACAAGCACGATTTACTGCAAACGTAATATCAGGGCGCGTGATAGTAATATACTGTAAAGCTCCAACAATACTTCGATAAACTTGGGCATCATCCATCACCGAAGAGGAAGAATGTGTAGAGACATTATTTGGAGCAATTGGTGTAGAAACCGAATGTGCTCCATCCATTTTAGCTCTTTGAAGAAACCCAGTAATATATTTGCTCTGAGAGAGGATATAACCTTCATCATGTGGAATGAGTTCAATACCAAGAAAAGAACGAGCATTTTCTAAATCTCAAATAGGAAATTCTTTATTGAGAAGACTTAATAAATTTGTGATGTCCTTTTGATCATTGCCAGTTAATAGAATATCATCAACATAAATAAGAAAAAATATCATAGATCCATCATTATATCTATAGAATAGAGAGGAGTCAGTTTTTGATCCAGAAAATCCTTGAGTCTATAACCATTTAGATAATCGATGAAACCATGCACGAGGAGCTTGCCGAAGACCATATAAAAATTTCTTGAGGTGACAGACATGAGATAGAAATTGTAGATAAATAAACCTAGGTGGTTGCTCCATAAATACCATTTCCTCAAGAATACCATGAAGAAATGTATTAGAAATGTCTAATTATCGGATAGTCCAATTAGAACTAATAGCTATTGATAACAATAATCTGACAAAAGTAATTGTGATGACTGGGCGAAAGGTATCATTGAAGTCAATTCCTGGTTGTTGACTAAATCCTTTGGCTACAAGTCGAGCTTTGTATCGTTCAAGAGAACTATCAGCTCGATGCTTAAGACGGAATATCCATTTCGAGCCCATAACATTCATGGACGGAGTGCGCGGAACTAGGCTCCATGTTCCATTGCGAAGAAGTGCATCAAATTCTGTAGTCATTGCATTACGCCAATTTGGATCCTTGTTTGCCTGTGTAAAGCAAGTTGGTTCAATAGGTTTTGAGGAAACTGTTGAGGCAATCTGTGGTATGGAGTGACCAAGTGTTTTGATGTTTGGGCAAAGGGTTTAAGTTAGTTTTTCCCTTGTATTTAATATGTGTATGTTGAGTGTGCAGGTTATGCAGGTACACATATGGACTTGGCTGGACGGCCTCAGTAAGGTGAAGGGTGGCATGGAGATAAGCTGGAGGCTTATGTGCACCCGAGGGACCTTGGAGAGCAGGGACGATGAGCTGAGGGGTGCGGACTTCGAGGCATGCGTGAAGGATGACATGGAGGCAAGCTGGAGGCTTGCGTGCATCCGAGGGACGGGAGCCGAAGATGAAGAGGGCGCGAAGACAATAGTCGAGGCTGCGAATGAGGAGTCAGTCGAGTCGTGAGGGTACGAGCGTTGTGTGATTGTACTCGGGAAATCCTAGGGTTCGAGTGCGGAGTGGAATGTACTCGGGAAGGGTAACCCTAGGTGGGTGAGTAGGGCAGTTGACTGATAAAACTCACAGAAGGGTTTTGGCCTTGGACCAGTCGACTGCCCTGGGGCAGTCGGCTGGTAGGTGGCTGGTGAGTTGGCTGAGAATACGAACGTTTGGATTGCAACGGTCAAATACCAGTGGCACCAGTCGACTGCCCTGGGAGCAGTCGACTGGTGGCGAGGGTTTCAGCCTGAGTCCTATTTAAAGAGGACTTCATGGTGGCTGAGATTCTTGACGAAACAAGCTTGGTTAAGGCTTGTTAGTAGTCTCTTGAGTCCAGATCTTGTCGAAGTGATTGTGGCGAGGTTTCTCCACACACAAGGAGTGACGAGGGCTAGCCGGAGGTTATCCGGGGAGTGATCCACCGACGGATTCTTGGATTAGTCACCCGTCCGGGGTGGATTCCAAGTAAATCTTCCTTGTTAGCATTGGTTAGTGTTTGTCTTATTGTTTTTATTGTATATTCCGCTGCGCAAACTAACCGTGTAGGAAGAAGAGATTCAAAAATCGCTATTCACCCCCTCTAGCGTACGGAATCGATCCTACAATTGGTATCAGAGCAAGGATCGCTCTTGATCGGACTAACCGCCGAGAGAGCACATGCTAGAGGAAAATGGAAGAAGAGGGTCCGCTAGGATGGGATATCCGGATTCCACCTTCGTACGACCGCAACGATTTCGCATATTGAAAAGGTAAAATGTCATATTTTCTAATGACTAATATCGAAAATTGGATGTGTATAGAAATAGGCTTTGATTCTCTCAAGGACAAAAAAGGAAGGACTCTTAATAAGAAGAAGTGGACCGAGGAGCAAATTCATCAATCCGAAATCAATAACAAGGTAATCAAAATGTTAATCAATTTAATACCTAATGACATTTTGTATAGGATTGGTGAGTATAAGGTTGCTAAGGAATTGTGGAGCAAACTAGTAGCGCTCCATGAAAACCCTACACGAGCAGAAGAAGAGCCAAAGGAAATGGATTCAGTGGACCAAGAAAAAGAAAAAGAAACAGAAGAGTCCACATCCACAAGTAAAGGAGAAGAAGAGAGTGAGAGGGCATCCACCTCAAGAGAAGAAGAGGAAGCATTAACTTCAAGAATTGAGGGGGAGGAGAGACCCTCATCCATACAAAAGCAAGAAGAAACCTTAACCTCCACCAAAGCCAAGAGAAAGGAACACATCACATGCTTTGGTTGCAACGAAAAGGGGCACTATAAGGACAAGTGTCCGAAAGGTAAAAAGGAGGTAAAATCTAAATCTATTTCAAATTCTTTTAAATCTAATGTGGGTTGTAGGATTGGAAAAGCCCAAGAGAAGAGGAATAAAATCCATTGCTTCATATGTGGAGAGCTAGGGAACTTTCACACCAAGTGTCCAAGAAAAGGAGAGCTAAAGAAATTGGGACACTTGAGGAGATGGGAGAAAGAAGAAAGGAAGAAGCAAAGATCACAACAAAGAGGGACTACAAGGGTAAGGGTGGTAATTCCTAACCCTAGATTAAAATGCAATTCAATTTCAAGTTCCTCCTTGCATGTTAAAAATAATGTTAAGTATCCATTCATACATACTAGAACTCATGAAAAATACTTAATAGTGCATAATTTTGGATTTAGATATAATGATAGGACTAGGGATAACAAGGTAGATCAAACCCTTAGGAAAAACATGCATCATGATAAACCTAGGACCTTTGTATCTAAGGATCATGACATTAATCCCAAGAAGGGAAGAAATATGTCTAGAAAGGAGGGTAGATCTAGGAATGTCCAAAGTGGACATATGGAATCCAAGGTTAAAGGTCTGGAAAGGGAAAATCAAGCCTTAAGGGCAAGGCTTGATATATTAGAAAAGACCCTAGAATGATTCAAGGTTGGATCTAAGGGTCTAGATATGGTGTTGGGAAGTTTAAAACTCAACTATGATAGATCGGACTTGGGATACCGGTCTAAGACCTCCAAGTCTAATGGAAAGAAAAAATGCTAGGGTAGCATATGGTTATGGCAAGGAGGGAAAGCCCAAGGATGTCAAGGGGGTGTCATCCAAAGGGAAAGAAAATTACTTAATCAAAGACAAGGTTGTTAGTAGGAGCCCTAGGGCCATTATGTGATGATTGACTAGGGACATTTTGTATCATATTCTATCATTAAAAGGCATGTTTGGTTATTAAACCTACTCTGTATTTGTGCCAAATAACTAAGTATAATAATGTCCTTGTGTAGTAGGTTGTTATGTATATTATATCGATTGATTGAATCGATAGTGAGATAATGCAGAGAACACTACACTAAATTATTCCTAGTCAAGAATTAATATTCAGGGACAATATTAATGCGTAGAGACTAGCATGTAGGTCAATTGATGACTTGAGCTCACAAGTCATGGATATGTGATATCAAGTTGACACATGGATATACATTAGAGAATGTGTATTGAATTGACCCTCCATGAGAAAGTTTCATAGATTGTCATATAAGATAAACTTTCTTATGTGACCATTAGTATGAATAGTCCTTATACCTGAAGTCACTACGGTTCCCTACATAAGGAGTTATGTACTTTGGTATCGTCAAATGTCACCTGTAATAGGGTGGACTATAAAGGCTATCACTGAGTATGTAATGAATTGTGCGGAGGGATATGAGTGATGTAGATGGGATATATCTCTCCCATATGACGGGAGTGATATCTGTGGGCCCCTTGATCGAGTAGGACTACTGAAACACATGATCATGCTCAAATGAGTCAATATGAGATATTGAGCTCATTTGTTTGAGTGAGTCTACTCGGGGATCAAGAAACACAAAGATTGATCGAGGATGACACGGTCTATGCCACATTGGTCAATCTAGATATCAAAGATAGAAGGACAAGGTCATACATTATCATAGTCACGGAGGTTTAGTCAGATCTCGACTTTTCTTGTTACTTGGGTAGCAATGATGCATTGCTAGATGTCGCTCATTGCTTATGTGTCCAAAGGGTTTAGGCGCATTGCCAACATCGCGAGAACCTATTGGGTCACACACTAAGGACATAATGCTTCGGGAAATCTGAGTGGGAGCCCGAGTTGGGAGCTCGGGAAGTCTGATCGGGAGCCCGAGTTAGGAACTCGGGAGATCCGATCGGGAGATCAGATCGAGAGCTCGAGTTAGGAACTCGGGAGATCTGATCGGGAGATCTGAGTGGGAGCTCGAGTTGGGAACTTGGCAGGCTAGGTCGGGAGCCCGAGTAGGGAACTCGGCAAACTTGGTCAGGAGCTTGGCGCTCGGTAGACTTGGTCGGGGCTCGGCAGACTTGGTCTGGAGCTCGGCGCTCGGCAGACTGGGTCGAGGCTCGACAGACTGGGTCGGGAGCTCGACGCTCAACAGACTGGATCGGGAGCTCGGCAGACTGGGTCAGGAGCTCGACGACTTGCTCGGCAGACTTGGTCAGGAGACCTAGTCGGAAGCCCGAGAGGCCCGGTCGGAATTGCATGGGGAAATTCATTAAAGTGTTTAATGAAGGAGAGAGAAAGGTCTCTCTTCATTGGATGAAGAGAAGGTGAAGAGTCATATGGAAAGATGTACTCTTTATTGGCTTTAATGAACGGAAGTCAAAGAGACAAAAGACTCTTCATATTCATGGGATGAATATAAAAGTTAGTCTAGTCATTTTGAATGACAAGTGATTGTCTTTCCCTTCTTCCGTTCCTCTCTTCTTCCTCTTCTCCCCTTTGGCCGAAACCCTTGTTGGGTTCTTGGTGGTCTTGCGAACTACCTCAAGTTACTAGCACAACTAAGGTAGCTCTTCCCGAAGTTGAGAGATCATGTCCGTGTGGATACGAATAGAGGCACAAACACTTGAACGTGCAAGAGATCCGGCACATCTTGAACAAGTGGGATAAGCGAAGGGCACGCTCCAATGGTATACACTTTAGATAGATCTATTAGATAGATGAACTTCGTATGAGTTTTCTTTCGCATGGATCGCTCGAGGGATCTTGTTTCCGTTGTATTTTTGTGTTTTGGTGCCGGAAGACCCCAACAAAGGTGTCCAAGGTTAAGAGGGTTAAATTTGAAGGCCAAGAGTCACCGGGGGCTCACCGGTGTGGCCTAGTGTGAATTGAGTCACTTAGGGAGGTAGCTAAGGCTAAGAGCTCAAGGGGGAGCTCTAGGAGCCTTTAGGGTCCATGGTAAATGGATCTCAAGAGATAAGGTTTTTAGGAAGCCTAGGAAATTAGATGAAATGTGCTAAAAAAGTTGGAAGATTTGGGTAAGTCTTAAGCCTAGAGAATTGGCACATTAAAAGACGTTTTATGATGAAAAAGGTGAAAATAGGCTTATAATTGGTAAAATCAGGTTTTAATGGGTAAATACCATATAATTTAGTGCTAGAAATGTATCATAGCTAGATGTTAGAAGATATACAAAGGAAAGACCACAATTAGGACTTTTGGGAAAAGTTTAAATGATACATTTTAAGAGAAGTCAGTTTTCGTGTCAATCTTGGGATTTGGAGTACATTTATTTGGAAACATATTTTTCCCAAGTAGATATAGGATCCACAAATCTCCCCACAAAATTTTAGATTTTTTGGAGATTTGTAGAAGTATTTAGGGATTTTTGAAATTCGACTAAAAAACCTGAAAGTCAGGTATCAGTCGACTGCCCTGGGGGCAGTTGACTGATCTCAGCCCAGAAACTCTCTGTAAGTTTTCGTAGTCGACTGCCCCAGGGAGTCGACTGATCCAGTAGGGATATAAAGAAAAGGTCTATTGGATGATAGAATCTGACCTCCAAATTAAATCCTTATTTATACTCCTTGAATAAAGGTTTGCCTCATGTTTAATGGTGATTATATGAAATAAGGCTATATGGATATTATGGAATTCAAGGAGAACTAATGAGTGCTTACGAGTCAATGGACGATATTGAATGATAAGTTCTTGATAAATGAAAGGATATGAAAAAGGAAGAATTGAGAACCATTTTGTGTGTAAAACTAAGGTAAATGGATTTGGCAAACATAAGGAATCATGAGTAGATTTTAAAGTTGATACAAAATACCAAACTTTTGAGAAAAATTAAGGATTGTACCAAAAGTCAAGTACACTTGATATTTCATGGAATCATATTTTTCTAGAATAGGGTATATCCTAACAAGTGTGTTTACAAATTTTTAGGCTTTTCAGATTTTCTAGGATTTTTTAGAGGGTTCTAGGGTAGAAAACTTGGGGTGTTAAGTTAATATTAACTTGACATTGAATGGTTGCGATGTTAAGTTGGGGTATAACTTAACTCGGGTTTATGGTGTCAAGTTGGGTAGAACTTTACCTTGGTAAAATGAAAATTAGGAGAAGGCATTGGGGGAGGTTGCCTCCTTGTTTGCCTTAATTTTCATAAGAAATTTTTGAGTTTTGTGTCAAACTTGAGAATGGTAATAGATACATTATGGAATATATTTTTCCCAAGTAGGTATAGGTACCACAATGTTCTCCACAAAATTTGAGAATTTTTGAAAATTTGTGGAATTTCTGGAGTATTTCTGAATGTGACCTGAAAAAATAGATTTTTAGAGTATCAGTCGGGGCAGTCGACTGGCCAGGGCTGATTTGTATATCAACAGCTGGTTTTGTGCCCAAATGATAAGAAACAAGTGTATGGGGGTTTAATACACTGTGTTTAGGATCATTGGGGATTAAAAGATCCAATAATTGGGATATTGTAGGCATCTTTTTGATGTTAGGCAAAAGGGGAGAACTGTTAGGTTTAAGTTGGAAAACCAAACACACCTTTGCTAGATACCCTAGGTTTAGGAGGAGCTGAGATTAAGGGGGAGCATGGTTGCTTCATTCTTGGCATAAAGGGAATCTGGGAGAGGTTCTTAAAAAGCCTTTGTAAGTCCAACGTAAGGGGAGCTTTGGAGAAGCTTTAAAAAGCCCGGTTTGGTGAAAAGTCCTAACTTGGGAAGTTAGGTGTGTGAAAAATTCCTAACTTGGAGGGTTAGGTATGAAAAATCCTAACTTGGAGGGTTAGGTGTGAAAAATCAGAACTTGGAGGGTTAGGTGTGGAAATTCCTAACTTGGAGGGTTAGGTATGGGATGCCTAGGGATAGGATCCATTTTTGCATTGCATAGCATGGTTTTTGCTATTGACTACTATTTTGCTTTCCGTAACTTAAACGTATTGCCAAACATCAAAAACGGAGAAATTGTTGAGGCAATCTGTGGTCCAGAGTGACTAAGTGTTTTAATGTTTGGGCAAAGGGTTTAAGTTAGGTTTTCCCTTGTATTTAATATGTGTATGTTGAGTGTGCAGGTTGTGCAGGTACACATATGGACTTGGCTGGACGACCTCCGTACGGTGAAGGGTGGCATGGAGACAAGCTGGAGGCTTGTGTGCACCCGAGGGACCTTGGAGAGCAGGGGACGATGAGCTGAGGGGCGCAGACTTCGAGGCATGCATGAAGGATGGCATGGAGGCAAGCTGGAGGCTTGCGTGCATCCGAGGGACGGGAGCCGAAGATGAAGAGGCGCGAAGGCAATAGTCGAGGCTGCGGATGAGGAGCCAGTCGAGTCATGAGGGTACGAGTGCTGTGTGATTGTACTCGAGAGAAATCCTAGGGTTCGAGTGCGGAGTGGAATGTACTCAGGAAGGGTAACCCTAGGTGGGTGAGTAGGGTAGTCGACTGCCCTTGGGGCAGTCGACTGATAAAACTCACAGAAGGGGGGGGGCAGTCGACTGGTAGGTGGTTGGTGAGTTGGCTGAGAATTCAAACGTTGGGATTGCAACGGTCGAATTTCAGTGGCACCAGGGCAGTCGACTGGTGGCGAGAGTTTCAGCCCGAGTCATATTTAAAGAGGACTTCGTGGTGGCTGAGATTCTTGATGAAATAAGCTTGGTTAAGGCTTGTTAGTAGTCTCTTGAGTCCAGATCTTGTCGAAGTGATTGTGGTGAGGTTTCTCCACCCACAAGGAGCGACGAGGGCTAGCCGGAGGTTATCCGGGGAGTGATCCACCGACGGATTCTTGGATTAGTCACCCGTCTGGCGTGGATACCAAGTAAATCTTCCTTGTTAGTATTGGTTAGTGTTTGTCTTATTATTTTTATTGTATATTCCGTTGCGCAAACTAACCGTGTAGGAAGAAGAGATTTGAAAATCGTTGTTCACTCCCCCCCCTCTAGCGTACGGAATCGATCCTACAGAAACCACTAGAGCTCGAGGAAGAGGATATTGAGTAGCCATTGGTGGACATCGTGCATATATGTCACTTAAGGGAAGCATGCGACGAGATGCATTATCATCTGAATCACTTGTTGATGGTGATAAGGAAGTGGGTTGGCATGATGAGTTTGTTGCCGAACTTGTATTATCCGAGGATCCAGGGCTAGAGTGCATATTATCTTTAGCTGGTGAAACTTCTAAGATTGGAGCAGTAACTTGAGGCGATTCTGATGGTATAGGAGAGTTATTAGGGAGCTCCGGAGCAGGACCTAGGATGTCATCTCTTTTGATAATGTTGGGTGACATCAAGAAAATACCACCTGTATCTAGAGGAGAGATTGAAGAGGCTGCCGAAAAAGGGAATAGAGATTCATCAAAAGTAACATGTCGTGATGTATATTACTATAACGATGTAAGCAACGATGCCCATCCAGTTGGTATATGTAAGCAACGATGCCCATGATGCATATTACTATAACCAAGAAAAACACATAATAATGAACGAGAGTCAAGTTTGTGTTTAGAGTAGGGGTGTAACCATGGATAACATGCACAACCAAAGATTCGAAGAAAGATGTATTCAGGAGTTTGATTATAAAGTTTTTCCAAAGTACACTTATGATTGAGCAATGGGGTAGGAAGTCGATATATGAGATATACTGCAGTACAAACAGCTTCATCCCAAAATTTACACGGAACCGATGCATGATGAAGAAGAGTTAAGGCAGTTTCAACTATATGTCTATGCTTTCTCTCAGCAGAGCCATTTTGTTATAGAGTGTGAGGGCAAGAGACTCGATGAACAATCCCACAAGAGACAAGATGACGATGAAAAGCTTGATATTCACCTCCCCAATCAGAATGAAGAGAGAGTATTTTATGATTAAAATATCGTTTAACTTGTTTTTGAAAATTACAGAATATATTAAATAAATCAGATTTTCTTCTCATAGGATAAAGCCAAGTGTATTTACTAAAATGATCAATAAAGGTAACATAATATAAGAAACCTTGGTTAGTCAAGATAGGTGCAGGACCCCAAATATCAGAATGAATTATTTCAAGTGGAAAATCGGAAACACGTTCAGATGAAGAAAATGTAACTTATGATTTTTAAATTCCATGCATATTTGACATGAATGAGATAGAGATGAAGTAAATGAAGTAGGTAAATCATACCTATTTATGATCGACTGAACAATACGAAAGGAAAGATGACCAAGTCGAGTATGCCAGGCTGGTTTATTTGTGTGTTCACCAATAAAAGCTTTAATTGAAGAATTTTCAAGATAGTGGAGGTCATTTTTTATTTTTCTAAGAAACACAGTAGTATTTGTTCCTCTATCTTTTATAAGAGAATGATTATGATGAAATTCAAAAAAGACATTGTTATCAAGACAAAACTGACGTACGGAGAGTAAATTTTTAGTAATGGATGAAACATGAAAGATGTTGCGTATGTGAAAAGTACGATTGGACAAATGAATGTATGTGTTTCCAAGATTAGTAATATGCAAACTTGAGCCATCACCTACTTGTACCGTATCTGAACTAATGTATGGTAGTACTTCTATAAAGATATTGTAATATGATGTGACATGATAAGTTGCTCTAGTATCAATATATCATTCAGTAGATAAAATTTTCGAAGGTTTGCCATTAGTAGGCACAGATGAGAGAACTTTAGGATGGACTTGTGAAATTGTTGCATGTCTTAATTAAAGATCTTCTTAAAGCTGAAGGACCACCGATGAAGATTCTATCGAGTCTCTTAGGACATTAAATACCAGTATGTCCAATTTGGAGATAAATTTGACATTTTCTTAAGGCTGAAGGACCACCGATGAAGGTTCTGTCGAGTCTTTTAGGACATTGAATACCAGTATGTCCAATTTGGAGACAAATTTGACTTCTCTGAATCTTCGACATAAAAAAAACAACAAAGAACCAAAAGTTGTTGTAGCTTGCGCAAAAAATACAAAGGTTATTCCTCTTCTCCCCTACTATCCCGTCATGAGTGGGCGGACGTTAGCAACGAGGAAGGAGGATGGCGAGCAAAAATAGAGGAGGACGAGACAAAGCACTTTAGAAGTTGTTAGGCCCTTATTTTTTCAAATAAAAATAAAAATAAAAACGGTGATATTAAGCGTCACATAAAGAAGAAGAAAGACGCCATATAAGAAGAAACGGTGCATAAGATAAGAAGAGCTATCGCTCTGATATCATGATAAAATAAGAGAAGTAGAGAGAGAAAAGAAGAGGTAACAAAATAATCTTCTTGATTAATTGAAAAAATTTGTTCATGAGATGCACAATTTATAGAGACCTTAGGATGCTTAGTCAAATGAAAAATTAATAACGAATTTGTTAATTAACAGATTCATAAAGAAACTGTTAATTAATAAATTAATAAGAAAAATATTTAATAATATTTAACACGGTTAAATATTATATTTATTCTCTTTTAGATTAATTACCAGAGAGGATGGTCGAACGGAAAAAGATGGACATCAGCATTAGTGACTTGATGATCTTGTGGTTGTGGCATAAGGAAATGAAAGTGAATAGTCGTTCAGCTTATTTGTCATAGTGCTCCTTGATAACGAAGAAGATGATCAGAATGATGGACAATGGAGACAGATGAGAAGGTGGGAGTGTGAACTCAACTTAATCATATGAGTTAATTGTTGATCCCGACCCAGTTTACGGGTAGTTCGCCCATCCAGCCTGTCGTCACGAGGGCCCAGTGTAAAGGCCAACGAAGGTCTCATTCGAAGATGCCCCGAACCAGAACCGCTGATTGACCAACCCTGGTCGAGGTTGGGCAGGCCGAGCCTGAGCGCCTCTCGACTTGGCCATCCAGTTCAGTTCCCCAACCCAAGACTAGGTCAGGTAATTCAACTCTCAGCACCCCATGGATCTGACAACCAAAAAACCTGAACTAGGGCAAGGCAGATACAGCCGGCAAACCTCCGACTCATGGTGTACCCCATGTCTCTCAGTTATACTACAGCCGACCCAATCCATACCACTCGGGCCCGTCAGTCGATACTCGGTCTCCGAACCTACTCCTCCTTACGCCACCCCTACATCAGGACACCTTTGGTACGACCATGACGTCGGGGATAGTGCACGCCTTATCCACTCATGACACACGTCGCGGATCCCGCTGACTCGATACGGTTGTACTATTCGAGCACCCCGCACCACGCCGCGATACCTATAGGTGCTCTCCCATAAGCTGACAAGTACCATACCCCTGTCTCATTGACACAGACAGGGGTTGCCAGCTCCCCCGGTTATATAAGCCCCTCCCTTTCTCATTCCGCAGGTATGCGTAATCGCACTCCCCTCTACTACATTTCCTTTAGCTGTCTTAAATTCCTGCGGACACTTACTTGACCGTCGGAGGGTCTGATCGGGAAAATTCTCAGACGGGTTTGCTAACGGTCACTTTCACGCAGGTCGGAGCTAGGTCGGCGCCAGGTCAGCCGCTCGTGGCACTCGGAAGACCATCTCACTCTTGGGACTTCCACCTCGCTTCGCGACTGGAAAAATTGTGATCTATATTTCCACACAACTAGTTAATTACGAAATTAATTGGCTAACTCGTTTTAGATTATTTAAGACGCATTATGCTTCAAAGCTAAATGAAATCACACAGATAAATATTTATAATTATTGCGCATTCGAACTGATCCAATGGAAAGAGAGGCGTGATTGATTGGAGTGAAACAGAAAATTGGAGGAGCAATTCGTTAAATTGAACTAATAGAAATAATTTTTTTAAAAAAAAAAGAAAAGAAAAACTACTTTTTTTTTCTCAGTCTCCAAAGGCCGTTGATTTATTTTTAATTTTTAAAATTTTTCTTTCGCTTCGCCGCCCGGGCATCCGCAAAGCTGCTTCTTCTTAATGACAGATATCCTTGACTGCTGCGGCGATGTATCCAGCACCGCCACCAGGCACCCTCTCTCTTTGCTCTCTTTCCTAATGTCTCTCTCCATCTTTATCTGTTTGTTTATCTCTTCTTTCTAATGCGCTATTTATTATGCATGACTTCTTTGCCACAGTCAGCAACGCTAAGCGCCATCCTCCTTTTTGTCCTTCTCTTCTCGAGCGCATTTAGCTTCTCGCGCACGACCATCTACCATTTTCAAACTTGCTTGTCTTCTTCCCGTCTCCAGTATGGGCCACAACTGGATCTCCTTTGGCCTCCCGCCGGTGGAGAAGCTCCTCCGTCTGCCAGCTACCGCCTTCGACCTCGTCCACTCCTCCAACGATGACCACGAGTCATACTTCCAGTACTTCTTCCCTCCCGCCCCGGCCGCGGCCGATCTCAAGCTCGAAGACCTCCTCACCGCCACACCCGGCTCGGATCCCTTCGCCCAGGTTATCGACGCCCAGGATTCCTCCTCCGTTGGCACGGCTGTCGTCGATGCCTCCTCCCCTGCCGCCGCGGGGCCTCTAGTTCCGTCCGCGGCCGGCAAGCGCACGTCGGTCTACCGCGGCGTCACCAGGTGCTCAGTAGTTTAATTAATTAATTAATTAATCCATTAATTATACACGTGCATGCGACGGGAGCGAGCTCACTCGTGCGCGCCTTCTGCGGCAGGCACCGATGGACGGGGCGGTATGAGGCGCATCTCTGGGACAACACGTGCCGCAGGGAGGGACAGAAGCGCAAGGGTCGCCAAGGTCACTCTGCTCCTCCATCTTCATACAATTTTTATTTTTTATTCTCCTCTTCTTCCTTCTCCTTGCTCCAATATAATTTTAAACGGAGAGGGAATTCAGCTAGAGATAATTGACGGTAAATGCATGTTGCGTACTGCCTGCCTGCCTGCCTCCCGAGGGGAGCGGTACGGCCGCTGCAGCAGCTGGCGGATTTGGTTGCACGTTGTCCGCGAGATGCCGCGCCGCTCCCACAGCAATCCATTTCTTCCCGTTCTTTATTTTCCCTTGACTGTCACAGTCGATCACCCCCCACCTGATCGCACTCCGCTCCTTATTTAACAAAAGAAATAATAGCGATATCAGTAACATCGCGGGCCCCACGTATTCTAGTCGATCTTTGCTTGGCATGTCAGCCAGCAGCTGTGTGTCCTCTGCCACAGTGAGCGGGCTCGGCCTATGATCATCATAGGTACAGGCCGCAGTAGAGAGAGTTTAGAGAGATGTAGGATTTATTTGAGTGAGTGACACTGATGTGACGACACACCGATCTTAATCTGCGTGGAAAAGAAAGAGGTGGGTCGCATCAGTGTAGAGAGTGTACACTGCCTCTGTTCGACCTTTTTCAGCGGGGAGGAGACTTGCTCGCTCCTTGTCAAAACGAGTCTCTCTGGTGCAGACGCAGAATGCCTTTGACTGGAGCCAGGAGCAGCTAGCGGTGCCGGCGGAGTTACCATTAGTCACTTCACCAGATTGGCTGTGCGTGAATCAACACGCCCATCTATCAATCACGTTAAACTTCACTTTAGCTAGATATTGAGTGATGTAATCCTCTGATGTTACACGGAAATAGCGAGGGTATTTTTTGCTTCTTCTGTTTGATTGAAGCAATATTACCAAATGGTCATTCGTTTTCAAGCGATTCCCATCAATCAGATTGTAGCTTGCTTCCTTCGTTTGCTTGTTTGCTGGGGTTGGGTTTATTCTGATGTTACACCGGAACAGTTTGGATTTCTCCGGAACCCACAAATCCTTTTCCGAGGTGCAACCATTTCATTAATTTAATTTTTCTCTGGAACCTCTTTGGATATTTTGCTGTCAGCTAATGATTCTGTTGTTGAACTTGAACGTAGAGGATCTTGATTTGATAACTGGTTGGCATAGCAAAAGGCTATAGAGCCAGAGTGAAGATGTCCTTTGCTTTCATTTTCTTAAACACTTCTGAAAGAACAGCTTAAAGAATAGCAGCAGATAATCTTTCACTTAATATAGCCTTTTGTTATTCCTTTTGCTAACCTGCCATTTCTGTTTTTGTTTTGCATGGGAATATCGTGGCTATTTGTCTTCAGTGTATCTGGGTGAGTGTTCTTCCTTTCCCGATTTATAACCAATAAGAGGTGAAGTAGTTCACGAACCAAGATGCTAATGGGGCCTTCGACATGAGACAGGTGGTTATGATAAAGAACAAAAGGCAGCAATAGCTTATGATCTTGCAGCTCTAAAATATTGGGGTCCGACGGCCACGACCAACTTCCCAGTAATCTTTTCCACTGCCAAATCTTTAATGCTAAGAGGCATTTATGTGCATCATTCTATTTATTCTAGTTCTTTACTTTGAGGACCAAAACTGTTTCGGCAACATCAATGATCGTTCAAAACAGTTTTGCTTCCAATACAAGGGAAAATATTTATGTTTTTTTTCCTTACTGACCTTTTCTTTCTATTCCGTTCCTCGAGTAAATAAGATTGGAGAACTTCCTCTATTTCCTTTTGCCTCTCCTAGTCCTCTTCGATAGCTTACCAATGAGCCTTTAGTATTCTTTAATTTGTAGGTAAGCAATTACAGCAAGGAGATTGAAGAAATGAAGTGTATGTCCAAGCAAGAGTTTATTGCATCTATAAGAAGGTATTAGCTCACAGTTCTGTTATCTGGATGAAAAAAAGCTAAATTGTGGCATCTGCTTAATTTGTTTTGTCTGGATTTCTAGAAAAAGCAGTGGATTCTCAAGGGGTGCTTCCATCTACCGAGGAGTGACAAGGTGAAAGCTTTGTGTCTTGCTTTTATATTATGCTCCAAAACTTCCTGAGCTGATCGCTTTCTGTAATTCTTATCAGGCACCATCAACATGGACGGTGGCAAGCAAGGATAGGCAGAGTTGCAGGCAACAAGGATCTCTATCTAGGAACCTTTGGTGGGTACTTTTCGGTAGTTCGACTATAAATTCTTTGAGGGATTGAAATCTGAATATTAGCTCTCAACTAATTTGCCTTGCATCATCTGTTTTAGATCAGCTAGTGTTTCAGCTTATGTTGGAATTAATCTGTCTATGTCTTGTTACTTTTCTAAGATTTTGAAGTTGAGGTTCACTAAAAGATGGACCCTTTCACAGCTACTGAAGAAGAAGCTGCTGAGGCTTACGATGTGGCTGCCATTAAGTTTCGCGGCACAAATGCCGTCACTAACTTTGAACTCAGTAGGTACGATGTGGAAGCGATCGCAAACACAGATCTACCGATCGGAGCAACTGCAAAACGGACCAAATTGTCTCTCCAAGCAGAACAAAACCAGCCCTCTTTTGATAAATTTGAGAATGGGCAGCAGTTGGGCAATGTGCCACCCCATATCTTTGGAAACCATATGCAGCTTCAAGCTCCTTGCGGTGCACCTCCTGGCTTGACATTCTGCAGTTTGGTTGAGAATGCTTTTGTCACAGTTTCTCGGCAAGACTTGTGTCTGTTCACTCCAAAGGAGCAACTCAAGAACTCTGTGGTTAGTGTTTGCAGCCAAGATTTGTGCTTGTTCACTGCAAATAGTCAACAACTCAGGAATCAAGTCGACTACCCAGCAATGAAGGGTCAGGGGCATTCTACAACACAGTAAGTGAAGGAAAAAATAGGATCCTTCCTATTTTTCTTACAACAATGGATCATTTGGGGTAGGGTAGGATAGAATAGTCTAATGGGGGGAAAACACTAATCCAGTTTTGAGGTCTGACTGTTCTACGCATGTAAAGTGTTTTGTTTTGACTTTTGTTTGGCTGCTTCATGCGATGTTATAGTCAATGTTTTGTTATAACATGCTAGCATAAAACCTGCGTAAGAACATGATAAAGTACTAGATTGCAAAAAATAACTCTTATTGGGTATGTATGTTTTCTACGCCAATGTTGGTTAAAGCACATCGAGTCCTTTTGTTTGCTGATTTTTTTTCTTAAAAGATGCTTTCTTAGAAGATGCAAAATTTTAAAGTAACGTAAACCATTAATCTTACAAGTGACTCATAAGCTGTACTGCTTTATGAGCAGGTCAGCCATGGACGAAGTGCACTCAATGAAATTGTGTTAGTTACCGTATCTGGATTAGTAATTTTTATGATTTATTATGTTAGTTATAGTATCTGGATTAGTAATTTTTATGATTTATTTTTTTTATGTTAATTTTGTGACGGTTGGTAGTAATTTTTATGATTTATTTTTTTTATGTTAATTTTGTGACAGTTGGTAGGGACAATGAGGATGTTTTTTGCCACCAGTGCTTGATAAAAGTGTAGTCCTGTAAAACAGAAGTGAGGCTTTAACAGGCTATAAAGTCTTGAGGTGATTGAACAAACGTTATGTGGAAGATTTATTGGGTATAAAAGATAGTAATTAAAAAGAAATAAATCCACAATTTGATTCCATTGAAAAGATATTTTTATTTCAAATACATTTTAACATTGTCAGTTCACAATTATTTCACATTCGTATCTAAGGGAATCAACTTCAAATACATTCCATATATATATATATATATATATATATATATATATATATATAAATAATTTTTTATCTATTTTTTATATTTAATATTATAATCCAAAATATAAAATCTTAAACGACGTAATCACAAGTTAAAAAAATAAAGTAAAAATTAAAAAAATATACTTGATCTGTACGAGTCCGCGCGGTAAGGTCCTTGTATTAATTGATGGAGCCGCAAATCACGAAAAGCCTGTGCGTGTCCAGCTATACAGTGCCGGCAGGCTCCGATTTTCTAGTTCACTCCAAACTATATCCTAGGAGGAAAATGTGAACCCTAGGGGGAACAAAATTGAATTCCAACCGGATTACAGTCATAATCCAATGCAACATTATTCCTCGAATCGATCTCCAAATCTATTCGAGACATCACAACATCGATTAATACAAGATCTCAATGGATCTGGTGGCTTAAAAGGGAGTCTTCTCCTTTAAACCCCTTCCCCAATCGATTGGGGAAGATTGGGGGCTTAAAAGAGAAGCCCCAATATATTAGGGGTTGCCGCATGCATGTATGAGCATGCTTCAATCTATTCTTCATCAATCGATTAGACCTCCCAATCGATTGAGGCTAGATTGAGACATGCGCCCAATTGACGTGTCAATCGATTAGTGAATCAATTGTCCCTCTCAGTCTATTAGGAGACGGGCGCTCACGCACGGAGTAAGGCATGCGGTATATCATTTTCGTGTGTATATATATATATATATATATATATATATATATATATATATATATATATATATATATATTGTTCCGGAAAGAGTCGACGACGATGGTCAATCACTGGAGTTCTGCCCTTGTGGAGGTTGCGGCGGCGGGAAGGAACTTGGGGTCCTGCAAGATTAACACGAGCGTTAGGGGACACGCCGGCAGGGGTCTAGCGGAGTCCACTTTGACGCTCAAGTCAGTATTTGTCCGAAAAGTAAAGGCAACAAGAAGTAAGAATGTATGTAGGGTTGAGAGAACGTAACCCCCTTACCAGAGGGGTTGGACTACCTTTTATATTGACGACAACAGACTAGATGTGCTCCTTCGATCGGTGCCACGTCTCCGACACTTAAGCCACACCCCCTCTTTCGACGGTAACTGGATAATCTTTGAAACGGTCTGCGCCGTTATCACATTTTCGCCCGTTGAGACATTTAAGGGTCGTGCAGACCTTTTCTAACGAGGATGATTATCCGTACCGAGAGGGGGGGTCGATACCCGAGTCAGTCATTGCGGGAACTCCATCCCCGAGATGAGCTCGGGGTCTTCGGGCGCGATATCTCCCGAGGTGCTCTCGGGGCCTAACCTCCCGAGGTGCTTCCGGGAAGGATCTTCAGGCTGACCTTCCTGGGCGCGTCTCCTGCGGGGAGCCTCGGGGCCAGAGAGGGAAGGTCGCTTCGATCTGTCATGTCCTGCCCCGCGGCTTCTTTATCCCTCGTTCCGGGCATGATCTATCCAACCCTATCACAAGTCCCTCCTTTCAAGTCTGATCGAAGGAAGTGTGGCTGACTGATCGGACTAGTGAAAAGATGAAGAAGCTGCGGGCCTTCAGCTTCCTCACTTCCCTTGTAGCTATAAGAGAAATCCCCCTTAATGATTTATCCTTTTTTTCAAAAAGGCTATTCCGACTCTTGAGGGACTATGATGACGTCTGTCTCTTCGTTATAAAGTCGCATGGCTCTTTTATGAGGGCAACGAGGTACCCCATCGAATGCCTGATTGCCACGTGTCCCAACGGCCATCTCCATGATCTCTTACGGACGTGCGCCGCCCTGGCCGGTTCGCGACAAGCGACTGCCTGTGCACGGCGGTGTCTTGCTTTCCACGTGTCTCTCCCCCCTTGCGTCCAGGCAGGTGGTTGCCTGAGCATAAGAGGAGAAGGTGCAGATGTTAAGCCCACTTCTGACTCGACGGGCTGAGTGCGCTTCGTCTTCTTCTCCCGTAAAGCCTCTTTTGCGCGTGAGTAGTTTGTCTCCTTCTTGTCTTCTTTCTTGTCTTCTTTCTTAGGGATCATGGAAAGCTACCGCACGGAGTGGTATGAGTCCATCTCCTCGAGAGGGAGACCAAAGGCTTTGCAGGCGGCCACCAAGGCTTATGGCGTCCCGGCCGAGATGGAAATGGTCATCCCCAAAGTGGGTCAGACGCCCGTGGAACCCCCTGCAGGCATGTTGACCTTCTTCTTAGGGCAGATAGAGTTAGGGCTCCGTTTCCCTATCCCTCCTGTTCTCACAAACATAGCCTCCTATTTTAGTATCCCCCTTCACTAGATGGCTCCTAATGCCTTCGCCCAGATGGGAGGGGCGTATATCATCTTTAAACATTTTGATCTTCCTCTGACTCCTCATCTCTTTCATTCCTTTTTCGTCCCGATAGGGTCCAGAGGGGTCTTCAGTTTCGCAACCCGACCAGGCCATAGGTTTTTAGGGGGGGGGGGTGTTGGTGCAGAATGCACCCAAGTCAAACCTGTGTTTTGATATTGGCAAAAGCGTTCAAAAGTTAAGGGTTAGTTGTTGTCTAACAAGTTTCTTGAGTGTACAGGAAAAGCCCTAGCGAAGGAATGCTAGGCACTGGCGAAGGACTGCCAGACAGGAAAAGCCCTAGCAAAGGACTGCTAGGCTCTGGCGAAGGACTGCCAGAATGGACAAGTCTTAGCGAAGGAATGCTAGGCACTGGCAAAGGGCTGCCAGAAGAAAAGACCTAGCGAAGGGCTGCTAGGCACCAAGCGAAGGGCAGCTTGGCAACTCAAGACCTGGCGAAGGACTGCCGGGCAAAAGTCCAACTGGAGGAGCCGGTTGGCACCAGGTAAATTCTCCCGAGAGGAGTAGGTGAGGACGCGTTCCCCTTGAGGGAACATTAGGCGTCGGTTCGACCTAGGGCTCCATTTTGGAGACCAAAGTCAGAACCAAGACAGCCAAGGCTGTATAATTCATTATGTTATTGGTTTATTGTGTTTTGGACTAACCCTGGATGCAGGACCAAAGGAACGTGTGTCTGCAGCTCAGAATGCCTCAAAGGAAAGAGGCGATCACTGACCAGGGCGCCCGGAGTGTCCCGGGCGCCCCCAAGGTGAACACAAAACACAACACAACCAGAAGAACCTCGACAGTACATTCTGAGGGCGCCCCCGCTGTCCCGGGCGCCCCCATTGCAAACCAACTCTGCCGCGTCTGCGCTACACGCCCAGGGCGCCCCCGCTGTCCCGGGCGCCCCCAGCCAGACTTGCCGAGGAGACCTCAGCGCTGCGGATAAGAGCTGGCCGAGTCAACCAGGGCACCCCCAGCGTCCAGGGCGCCCCCGTCAAAGGGTTATCCCGAGTTCTTAGGGATAAACCCTTGACCGCGCCTTTTGGGGATCAAGCACCACGTGGGGGGGCGCCCCCGTCGACCAGGGCGCCCCCAGGCCCTATATAAAGGGCCCTCGACCTCCTTCTTCAGAGCATCAATTACTGCGACGCTTCCACGCTCTTCTGCTTCCACGACACGCTCCAGAACTCTTCCAACTCGAGCTGACGACGTCCTGCTGCTCCAACACTTCGATCTACACCGGACGTCGGTAACGAAGAGCTTAATTAAGTTTACTAGACTAATTCTGTAATACTTTTTATTGTAAACTTTCTCGAACGTATAGAATTGCCCGCAGAAAACGGTCAACGACCGTGGGCCTTGGAGTAGGAGTCGACACAGGCTCGGAACCAAGTAAAACGACCGTGTTAGCATTGTTTGTGTGTCTTATTTCCGCTGCGCACTTACTCTTTTTTAAATCCGAACGATTTGCGACATTCACCCCCCCTCTCTCGCATCTCTCGATCCAACAAGTGGTATCAGAGCGGGGAATTCAAACTTGGTGCAACCACCAGTTTGAAAATTTTTCGGATTTCTTTCGTTTTTCTCTCATTTTTTTTAAAATTTTCGTTCGAATTTTTCTTTCAAGGTTGGTGCAACACCCCTTGAAATTGTTTTCATTTCTTTTCTTCCCGCACTACTAATCCAAGACCAAGTCTTGGAATATTCTTGTTTTTTTTTGTTGTTTGCTATTTCAGAACAAATGGCCATCCATAAAGGCTTTAGCACCGCCAGACCTCCACTTTTCAGTGGAGAAGACTTTCCTTACTGGAAAAGTCGAATGGAGGTTCACCTGAAAACTCAGGTGGACATGTGGATAATCATCCAGTCTGGACTGATGATTCCCACAAATGCTGAAGGCGTACCACAAAACTACTCAGAGTGGGACACTGCCCTTAAACGCAAGATTGAAGCTGACGCCAAAGCAACTCAGACCCTTCAATGCGGACTGACAAAAGAGGAGCTGAACCGCATAGGCCCATTCAACAGTGCCAAGGAGCTATGGGCTAAACTGATCGAGCTCCACGAAGGAACTTCAGATACGAGGATCAGCAAACGGGATATGCTACTGAACAAGCTCTTCACTATCAAAATGGCAGATAACGAGACAGCAGCCCAGCTCCACGCCAGAATCCAGGAACTGATGAACGGTCTTCACGCAATAGGTCACCAGGTTCAAAACCGTGATCTTATAAGGTATGCCCTAAACGCGTTCCCTAGGACCACCTTGTGGGCATCTATGGTAGATGCATACAAGGTCTCTAGGGATCTTTCAAAAATTAAGTTAGATGAGTTATTTTCTGAACTTGAGCTGCATGAACAGACTAACTGCAATTTGGTCGAGAAAAGTATAACCTTCTTTGCAGGGAAAACAGGAAAGACGACCAAGAAGAAAACTCAAGTTGAACCCGAATCTACCTCAGATTCAGAAACAGAAGATCAAGAAGAAGATCAATCTGAACTGGTCCGGCTAGCTCGAAGCTACTACAAAAAGTTGAAGAACCAAACCAACACACGGAGAACAAGCCGAAGAAAGGACGGACAAGCTAAACCAGCAACTGACAAACAAAAGCCCAACGTAACCTGCTACGAATGCAAGAAGAAGGGCCACTACAAGACTGAATGTCCAAGTCTAAATGAGTCCAAAAAGACTAGAAAGAAGAAGACACTCCAAGCAACCTGGGACGAGTCTTCCTCAGAAGAAGAAGAAGAAGCACCCCAGTCCAATCTTCTAGCCCTGACCGCTTCGGATCAAATCGAGACTGACTCAGACTCGGACCGGGACGACGGCAAGCTGACATTCTCCGACGACGGTGAAATAAGGGTAACGGGTTTTTCAAAATTGCAATTGAATTCGCTTATTTCCTATCTATCCCGAGATTTGGCGAAAGCCAAACTCTGAATCGAGTCCCTCCGATAGGAAGTAAAACTCCTGAAAGAGGGAGCTGATTCTAAATCCTTAACTGAGAAAATTCAGGAAGGAACCCTTGACCAAGTTGAAAAACTTGAATCAGAGAATTCCTCCCTGAAAACTCAAGTTAAGGACTTAAGAACAGCTTTAGAACGATTTACTTCTGGTTCCAAGAATCTTGATATGATTCTGGGAAAACAGAAGTCTGTTCTAAACCGATCCGGACTTGGCTATAGAACCAAATCTCGGCAAAGATCTTACTTTGCTGTACTGAACCAGTCAAGACCTAAGGTTCAGGCATGGGTGCCAAAACTGTGCCTGACTAAACCAACTGGTTCAAATCAATTTTGGATCCCCAAGGACAAGATTCACATCTTGCCTAACCCATACAGAGGCTTTAGTCCAGGGGGAGCCAAAATCAAAACAATTTTTATAATTAGATAATTTTTTTTATTGATTGATTGTTTGTTTATTTAATTTTTTTTTTTTGCAAATTGCCATGCTTAGATTTAAGGAATACTTAGATTTAAGGACTAAATTACTTGAATCTTGAAAACATAGTATTGGGAGGAGGTGAGATGATAGTACGTTGGGGAAACCAACTCTAATAAGATCAAGTCTACTTGGTCTCTTTAGACTGGTGAAACCAGCCGAAGCTACCGATCCAAGACCCAAGCTAGTTAGACCAGAAAATGACTTAATTTAATTTGAAAATGAAATTTCATTAAAAGGCTTTGTCAAGGAAAGGGTGGATGATCCCATAAGGCTACGGCCAAAGAAGGCCTAGTGCCTCGCCAAGACCTGGAAGCCAATTTCTGAAATTCAAATTCAAATTATCTTTTGTCAAATTCGAATCTAACTCAAAGTTCAAATAATTATAGATTCTAATCTGTTTTCAAACCTATCTCTTTTTCGAAAAAAAAACTCTTAATCTGTTTTCAAAATTTCTACTTCTTAAACTTAATTCATTTTCAAAAATCACTTAATCTATTTTTGTCAAAATTTCTAAACTTATTTGTTTAAAAATCTGTTTTCAAAAATAAAGAACTTTTTCGAAAATAAATTGAAATTCCTTTTCAAAACTAATTTCTACTCTCAAACCTGTCTCACAAAAACCTTTAGGTTAACGTGTTTGAAAACCCTAGATTCAGTGAGACAGGAAAATTAAGCTCAAATTAAACCACCTTGCTTGTGCTTTCATAATCATGGTCAAACTGGGGTTAACATAGTCAAACTATGATTAACATAGTCAAACATGGTCAAACATAGTCAAACGAAGTCAAACAGTCAAACCTGGTCAAAACAGTCAAAAGGCTGCTACTTAGGGCGCCCTGACCGTCCCGGGCGCCCCCAAATGCACAAGGTCAAAGGCTGCTGAAAGCAGTCCATGAGGGCGCCCGTAACCTGTCAGGCGCCCCCGACAACACTGACAACGTACCAGCTCCAGTCAAAGCAGAAAAAGCTGCATTTGACCAACTTGACAAGGGCGCCCGTGACCCGTCGGGCCCCCCTATACACTTCTGTCCCCCACGCTGATTAAAGCAGCCAAAAGGCTGCAATCAACTACCTTTGACCAGGGCGCCCGTGACCTGTCGGGCGCCCCCATCGACAAACTGTCGTCCACGCCTGTCACAGCAGCAAAAGCTGCAGTTGACCAGCCTTGATCAGGGCGCCCGTGACCTCTCGGGCGCCCCCCATAAACCCCTATAAAAGGGACCCGAGTCTCCTTCTCCTCCCACACCACATCTCACACTTCTTCTTCCCCTTGCCTCATTCTTGTGGGTCAAGTGAACCTAAGCTCACCCTTGCCTCAACCATGCCTCCAAGGTATGAAATTTAGTTGTGCAATTAATTTTTCTTAAATTACATATTTCCTTTTTTTGCATATTCTTTAAGTCTCTTCTTATAATCCAAGGTTTATCCTTAATTACTTATTTTTTCTACACATAGAAAACGCCGAGCAGTTCAGTCGAACCCCGGTAACGAGCCCAGTCCCGACCCTAGGTTTCCAAACCTAGAACTTTGTAACAAATTCGCCCGAACTACCTACGTCCCGATTAAGACAAGTTACCTTAACCGTCATTTCTTTTCCCAATCCTGTCCAGTCGCAATGTCCGCAATTAACTTCTATCAACTGGATAACCTCGTATTCTGCACACATTCGATCAACAATACCCTATGTGCAGAATTCTATAACAACATAGTTAGGCAAGACCACTTGAGCTTCATCACTACCGTTCAAGGAATGCCCTTGAGCATCACTCCTACCCTACTGAACCGATTTCTGGGACTCCGACCATCTCAGTCCATCTTCTGTTGCTACCCTCCAAGGAACCTACCTTTCGATGCCCCCTACTCTCATATTGACCTGAACACCTTATACAACTATTTCTTTAGGGAGGCCATGGACCCTGCAGGAGGGCAGTTCCACTCCACCCGACTCCCGATTCAGGACTACGCTCTCTACAGAGTAATTGTCCGTTGCATCCTTCCCTTGTCCACTAGGGACATAGCCACCATGAGACCCTTTCACACCTTTCTTCTCTATGCCCTTATCCACCATCTTGACATAGATATAGGCCTTCACCTCTTCCACTGTATCCTACATGCCTCTAGTGTGTCCACTCAGGGGCGGGTCCGCACCCCCTTCTGCCACGTCATCACCTCTATCCTCCACCACCACGGCCGAAACATCGCTGACGGTGAGATTACCACAATGACCGACTTCGACGAGATAGGATATAGGAACTTTTCTTTAGCCGGTATAGATGTCTCGGGCACCGGGGTTCTGACTTGGAGACGCTGACCAGCAGCACAGGACATTGCCGACGAGGAGGTCGAGGTCGACGGTGACGACTTAGCAGCAGAGTTAGATCAGCCCGATCCTCCGACACTCTACGAGCGAGTATCACTCCTCGAAACACAGGTTCAGACCCTCCGGGAGGAATCAGAGGCTTACCACATTGAGCAGCTGGAAACTCACCAAGGCTACTATACCGAGTACATGAGTGCGTTTGCAGCAGAGAGGGAGGAAAGAAACGCCCAGTATCAGGAGATGATGACCATGTTTAGATCCTGGCATCCAGGCTCACCTGATCAGCCTGGTCCCTCTTCCTAGATGACTTGGACGTGTACCTATTTGACTATCCCTACTGAGTAGGGTTGGCTTCTGTTGACTTGTACTAGACTTCTGTTTGACTTATGCTTATCTTAGCTTGGCTTGTTTACTTTTGACTTAATTAAGTTAGGATTATGCTTAGTAGAATAGAATCATTTGGTTTTTGCTTTAACTTTAAAATGTTTTAAATTGATTTTAAAATGGTGTTTATTTTAAAAGTTTGTCTAACTTAATCTTAAAAAATTTTACTTTGGTTTTAAAATTTTTTTCTTTAACTTAGTTTTATTTCAAAAACTACCCCCTTCAAAACTAGGGTTTTCTTCGAAATGGACTTAGCCTAGGCTCTAACCCTAGAATTGCATGCACCTATAGATCTAGAAGCCAGCATCTCACAAGCACCTTAGGGTACTTTGAGTGATAACCTAGAAAGGGTTGAGATGCTTAGGTCTTTGCCTTAACTCAAGATGCTTTAAGTCAGTGCATCTGCAGAAGTTGGGGCACTAAATACAAACTGAACAGCAATCAGGTTAAGTGTCAAGTTTAGACAAATCTAACTTGAACAGCTCACTTAACTTGACTAACCCTAGCAAAATCTACTGTTTATAACAGTTAGTAAGTAGCTAATTGGGTTAGACAGGTCCCTAAAGATTTAACCAGACTTAGGTTCTAGTTTGATTCAGTACAGCAAAATGATTTAATTATTGCAAATATTTTTCTGCGTTTTTTTTGATATATGTCAAAGAGGGAGAGTTGGAAAGGAAAGAGGGAACCCAAAAAGTTTTTTTTCAAAATTTTCCTTTATTCAAAAAGTTTAACCTCAAAGTTAGAAATTCAAAGCTTAAATTTATCCTGTAAAAATTTCTAACTCTGAATTATTTCTAAGCTTAATTTTTTTTGCTTAAAATTTCTAACTCTGAAGTGTTATTAATTTTTGCTCAAATTATTCTTTGAAATTTTTTTTCTAAAGTCTGAAAATCTTTCTAAAGTCTGAAAATTTTCTAAGTCTGAAGTTTTTCCAAAACTGAAAATTTTCTAAGTCTGAAGTTTTTCCAAAACTGAAAATTTTCTAAGTCTAAAATTTTTCCAAAACTGAAAATCTTTCTAAAGTCTGAAAACTTTCTAAAGTCTGAAAATTTTCTATGTCTGAAATTTTTCCAAAACTGAAAATTTTCTAAGTCTGAAGTTTTTCCAAAACTGAAAATTTTCTAAGTCTGAAGTTTTTCCAAAACTGAAAATTTTCTAAGTCTGAAGTTTTTCTAAAACTGAAAATTTGTCTAAAGTTTTCTAAGTCTCCCAAACTTAGAACATCTTTTCGAAAAACTTAGCAGATTTCCCAACTTATTATCAAAACATGAAATCTTCTAAATACTTAACTCACATCACCTATTTTTGAAAAACCTAGGGGGAGATTTCTTCCAGGGGGAGGGAATCTAACTTAGGATTTCAATTTCAGCATTTTTTCCTTAACTTTTTGAACTAGATTGCCATATATCAAAAAGTGGGAGATTGTTGGTGCAGAATGCACCCAAGTCAAACCTGTGTTTTGATATTGGCAAAAGGGTTCAAAAGTTAAGGGTTAGTTGTTGTCTAACAAGTTTCTTGAGTGTACAGGAAAAGCCCTAGCGAAGGAATGCTAGGCACAGGCGAAGGACTGCCAGACAGGAAAAGCCCTAGCAAAGGACTGCTAGGCTCTGGCGAAGGACTGCCAGAATGGACAAGTCCTAGCGAAGGAATGCTAGGCACTGGCGAAGGGCTGCCAGAAGAAAAGACCTAGCGAAGGGCTGCTAGGCACCAAGCGAAGGGCAGCTTGGCAACTCAAGACCTGGCGAAGGACTGCCGGGCAAAAGTCCAACTGGAGGAGCCGGTTGGCACCAGGTAAATTCTCCCGAGAGGAGTAGGTGAGGACGCGTTCCCCTTGAGGGAACATTAGGTGTCGGTTCGACCTAGGGCTCCATTTTGGAGACCAAAGTCAGAACCAAGACAGCCAAGGCTGTATAATTCATTATGTTATTGGTTTATTGTGTTTTGGACTAACCCTGGATGCAGGACCAAAGGAACGTGTGTCTGCAGCTCAGAATGCCTCAAAAGAAAGAGGCGATCGCTGACCAGGGCGCTCGGAGTGTCCCGGGCGCCCCCAAGGTGAACACAAAACACAACACAACCAGAAGAACCTCGACAGTACATTCTGAGGGCGCCCCTGCTGTCCCGGGCGCCCCCATTGCAAACCAACTCTGCCACGTCTGCGCTACACACCCAGGGCGCCCCCGCTGTCCCGGGCGCCCCCAGCCAGACTTGCCGAGGAGACCCCAGCGCTGCGGATAAGAGCTGGCTGAGTCAACCAGGGCACCCCCAGCGTCCAGGGCGCCCCCGTCAAAGGGTTATCCCGAGTTCTTAGGGATAAACCCTTGACTGCGCCTTTTGGGGATCAAGCCCCACGTGGGGGGGCGCCCTCGTCGACCAGGGCGCCCCCAGGCCCTATATAAAGGGCCCTCGACCTCCTTCTTCAGAGCATCAATTACTGCGACGCTTCCACGCTCTTCTGCTTCCACGACACGCTCCAGAACTCTTCCAACTCGAGCTGACGACGTCCTGCTGCTCCAACACTTCGATCTACACCGGACGTCGGTAACGAAGAGCTTAATTAAGTTTACTAGACTAATTCTGTAATACTTTTTATTGTAAACTTTCTCGAACGTATAGAATTGCCCGCAGAAAACGGTCAACGACCGTGGGCCTTGGAGTAGGAGTCGACACAGGCTCGGAACCAAGTAAAACGACCGTGTTAGCATTGTTTGTGTGTCTTATTTCCGCTGCGCACTTACTCTTTTTTAAATCCGAACGATTTGCGACATTCACCCCCCCCTCTCTCGCATCTCTCGATCCAACAGGGGGTTCCTTCCTCTCATAAAGGGTGGAAGGAGAAATTCTTCTTCATTAAACTGTCGTCATTACCCTTTAGTCCCCTGTGTTGGATAGAGGATTTGCCGACTCCTCCTATTCTAGGAAACTTTCTCCATAGTCCGGTGTACCAGCATGTTAAGGAGGTACTCTCTGGTATGGAATTCAGCGGCTCGGGGCTGGTACAGAGTGAAGAGCTTATGTACCGAGCGGGCCTCAGCCCTAAAGTGACGCGAATCAGCCCCTCCCTCGGTAAGTTCATCTTTTTTCTTCAATGCCTGCTGGTTCTGACTGATATCCTCTCTGTCTGGCTATTACAGAGGATATCATGTTCGCCAAGGTGATGGGCAAGCTCATCAGATGGGAGAAGGCTAATAAGGAGGCATTGAACCCTCCTCCGGTCGCTCCTGACGCTCCACCTACTCCCGCCGAGTCCCCTAAGGGACCTACTATCTCATCCCATGAGGTCGCCTCACCCGAGAGGGTCGAGGCTCCTGTTACATCCCCGTGGGTCGTGAGCCCAGGGCCTTCTGATCAACAGGTTGACCCTACGGCGGATCCTTCCTCTAGGGGTGACTCCTTGCCAAGGATGATCCATCCAGAAGGGATTAGCGAGGGGCCCTCCCCTCCCATTGTTCCTTCAACAGTCCGGTCTACTGGGCGGCAGAAGAGCCGGCTCCCCAAGGGCTTGGGCCTTGCTCGAAAAAGATGCGTTTTGCACGTTACTCTCCCCTTCCCTTGGTGCCCAAGGAAACGACTCTACCTGCTGAGGTAACAGCCCCTGTACCTGCTCCACCATCTCCTGCCCCGAAGGTGGTCGTCCCAGTGCCTCCGTCCTGCTCCATTGATCCGGCTACGTCTTCCAAAGGTAAGGAGATGTTGCGTACCCAATGCCGGATGAGACTGGATCGACTAAAGAAGAGGATGGGTGCATCGTTGGAGGCCCCCATGCAATCCTTCCCCACGGTGCAATTCAAAGAGGTTCCGGCCGAAGGGGTCGTGTCCGAGGGGACTTCTAGCTCCGACGAAGACGATTCCGGTCCCTCCAGTCTGCCACCTGAAGCCCCCACCATCGAGCGACTTCCTCCCCGTCCGGGTTCGCCGTGACCTGAGGGGCGAGGGAGTACCTCTAGAGGAGCGGCTGTACGAGTTTTGGCGGGCCCACTAACTACTCTTCGGGAGACCCTTCTGAAGGTAAAAATTACTGTTGCATTGGATATTCTCTTGGTCGTTACCTAACCTCTTGGCGCAATGGCAGGCCGCTGAGGATTGCGTGACAGCCGGTCGGGGTCTGTATTCCTAGCCACGGGTTGAAGCCTTGCTCTGCCGGGCATTGAGGATGGAGCCTACAGCTAACCACGAGCGTTGGGCAGGATTGATGTAGGCAAGGGTTAGCAGGGCTCTTCGGGCGAAGGTCGAGCACCTGATGAACCTCTTGCAAGACAAGGAGCAGACTCTTCAAAGTTCCCAGCAAAGAGAACGTCTAGTGTCTGAGAAAGCTGTGTGTTACCCAGGACCTGCTCCAGGTGACGCAGGAGAGAGACCAGTTTCAAGCAAGGGAGAGGGAGTTGTTGGGCGACATCCGGCTCATGGTAGCCTCGGTTGAGAGACTGAACTCGCGCAGTCAGGATCAGGAGCAACAGCTCAGTCAGAAGGAGTCTGATCTCCTGATGGCCACTGACCGCGCATCCGTCCTGGAGGATAACCTGGTCCAGGCTCGGTCGGATGAGCGTGCCACGTCGGAGAGACTCCGAGATGCCTTGGCCGAGCAGGCGGAGATGTCTGCCGAGCTGGAATGGTTGAGAAGTTCCTACGAGGTTGCTGAGGCCGAGCTCCTTACCCTTCGAGTTGCCCAAGCTTCTAGTTCTAAGGAAACCGAAGCAGGCTTCAAGGTGAAGTTTCTGGAGTCGGATGAGTTCCATGCTATTGTAGCCAACCAGGTAATGCAGCGCCTACAATAGGGCTTCCACGGGGCTATCGATAAGTTGAAGAAGGACCAGCTCCTCCCTCCCGATGCAGACCCACGATTGTAGGTGTCTTCTGAGCTAGAGAGGGGTCTTTGCCGAGGGCCCGCGTTGGTTGAGTCCCCCGCCCCTCGGGGGATCGGGCCTCATTGTAGCAGTTTTGAATTAATGCAATCACTTTCACTATTCTTAGTGTATGTGCTTTTGCCCAACGTGTCTCACGTCTTTGCTTTACGGGTATAATGAATGGAAAAGGTACCTATTTGCTTCAAGGTTGATCCTGAGGGCAGATCCCTCCTGAAAAATTCTACAAGTCAAAACTTCATGCCTGCATTTAAGTCCATGATGGGTCCCCGCCAATGTTTCCTTCTGGAGTATGCGAGCGGCTCCCGAACCGTCACCTCCGCCTTATACGCAATCCTCTTGAATGGACTCATAAAGAGTCACGGGTTCCGAGGTGTGGCGTGGGTGCGTTGGTCGAAACGACGCTTCGGCATCTGTTGCTACTTTGGCGCTCTCTTTGCATTAACTGCACGGAGAGACAATCCTCACTATAAATAGGGGGAGAGGGGTGTGCGGTCTCCCTCATCCCTTCTGTCTGCTTGCTTCTTTTTGGCTGGATGTCACCTCTCTTTCCTTCATCCTCGTCGGTGCCCAAGCTGCCCAATGCCGAGGATGCAAGATTATTTTTGGCTGAGGGACATCCTAGAGGTAGAAACTTTTATGGCGTTACCCTTACCGGGGAGCATGATGGAGATGAGGTCCAGGGTCTCACTGAAGATCCTGGAGGATGTGGGACTCCCGGATTATCTGAGGAGTTCAAAAAAGACCTTACATGGCCCGCTAGGGGGCATGGAGGAGATGACGTATCCTGATGGTTGCCTTCTCTTGCGCCAGCAGATGCCATCCTCTTCCGGATCCTTGTTTTCCCCATGTTTTGGGCGGAGGATGGCGTTTTATGGGATACGTCATTACCAAGAGGGGAGGGGCCACAGCGGCTGATTTTTCTCTTTCTTCTTTTTGTTGAGAAATTGCGGTTGCTGTTCCCCTCTCCTGTTAAGGCAATTCTTTGTTGCGTCTTTATACGCTCTGGAGAGAAATTACAGTCATTGTTCCCCCACCTCTTTTTTCTGCCTTTTGAATGTTGTACTTGGCCGCATCTTTGTGAGGAGGGGGTCTTCGGAGAGGGTCACGCCACCCATGTGTTACCTCAAGCATCCTCGCCCCGTCACTGACTACTCGGATGGAGTACCCAGAAGGTGAAAAAGATTCAAGAGCTCTGTCAACAGGCTTCCACGCCTTGCATACTCAGAAGGTAGTTCCGAGCCTAGCGACCCTACAGGGATGGAGTCATAGAGGAGAGAGGCCCAGGTAGGAAAGTGCTTTCTCTCATCCAATTGTATCTTGATAATTCTCTGAGATGTTGTTCTCCCTGTATTTTCACATAAATAAGACAATATTTTATGTTACCCTGTGTATGGTATGCCTACATTATATTTTTAAAGCGTTTTGCTCATGTTCCCCGGGTTGGGCATGCCACTTTACCATTGCTTCCGTAGCGCCCACCTGTCCTGGGCGCTAGGGATATTATGAGGTACTCGGGTTTGCATCCTCGGGGGGGGGGGGTCTGAAACAACCTGGCCCGAACCTAAGTACCCTGGGCATCGGCTGTACCGCAAGGTATTAGGGTTTTGGATACTTGATCGGGCGCGTAGGTCCCAGACCAAGCCTAAGTACCCCGGGCATCGGCTGCACCACGAGGTATTAGGGTTTTGGGTACTTGGTTGGGCGCGTATATCCCAGACCAAGCCTAAGTACCCCGGGCATCGGCTGTACCACGAGGTATTAGGGTTTTGGGTACTTGGTTGGGCGCGTAAGTCCCAGACTATGCCTAAGTACCCCGACCATCGGCTGCACTGCGAGGTATTAGGGTTTTGTATACTTGGTCAGACGCGTATGTCTCAAACCAAGCCTAAGTACCCCGGGCATCGGCTGCACCTCGAGGTATTAGGGTTTTGGGTATTTGGTTAGACCCGTATGTCCCAGACCAAGCCTAAGCACCCTAGACATCGGCTGCACCGTGAGATATTAGGGTTTTGGGTACTTGGTAAGGGTATTAAGCTTTTGGGTACTTGGTCGGGCGCGTAGGTCCCAGACCAAGCCTAAGTACCCCGGGCATCGGCTGCATCGCGAGGTATTAGGATTTTGGGTACTTGGTTGGGCGCGTATGTCCAGAACAAGCCTAAGTACCCCGGGCATCGGCTGCACCGCGAGGTATTAGGGTTTTGGATACTTGGTCAGGCGCGTAGGTCCCAAACCAAGCCTAAGTACCCCGGGCATTGGCTGCACCGTGAGGTATTAGGGTTTTGGATACTTGGTCAGGCGTGTAGGTCCCAGACCAAGCCTAAGTACCTCGGGCATCGGCTGCACCGCAAGGTATTAGGATTTTGGATAATTGGTTGAGCGCGTAGGTCTCAGACCAAGCCTAAGTACCTCGTGCATCGGCTGCACCGCGAGGTATTAGAGTTTTGGATACTTAGACGGGCGCGTAGGTCCAAGACCAAGCCTAAGTACCCCGGGCATCGGTTGCACCACGAGGCATTAGGGTTTTCAACTCCTCGGTAGTGCGTTGTTATCTTGTGGGAAAGTATCTCTCTTTATTACTTGATTTTTCTACGAGGGCATAGAGATACACAGACAGGCACTCTAAATAAAACACGAATCTTACCAAGACCAGAAGGGTCTGAGACCGCAGCCGGGTTGGGACCTCTTGCATTTGTTGTTGTTTTTTTTCTTCTCCTCCGGCTAGTCTTCCAAGCCCCTCGGGTTCTTCCGAGACTCTGTTCTAACCTCTCCGCTGTAGCACCGCCGAGACACCAGCTGGTCTCCTCGGACATCAACCACCCGGTCGCCTACCGGGAGCTTTATCTTCTGGTGGTAAACAGAAACTACCACTTGTGCAGAGCGCAGGGCGGCCCGGGATGGCATTGTAGGAGGAGGGTGCGTCCATGATCAAGAAAGGAGTCCTCCGGGTTCTTTCGAGCCTGTCACTGCCCAATGAGAGGGACAAGGTAATTTGCCCTACCGGCTGTACTCGATTCCCTATGAAACCAAATAGCGGAGTTGAGACCGAGAGCAGTTCCTCCTTGTCTATCTGCATCTGATCCCAAGCCGCCTAGCATAGAATGTTCACGGAACTCCCTGTGTCCACAAAAATACGCTTAACCTCATAGTTAGCAATACGGGCTACGATCACTATGACATCTTCATGGGGAGCTTCTACTTCTTCAAGGTCGGATGACCCAAAAGATATTGTAGGGCCCGACTCCTGACTCCGGCTCGTCCCGATGGAGTAGTTTTCCAATCGTCGGGTATAAGACTTCCTGGCCCGGTTGGAGTCCCCCCTCTCGTAGGCCCTCCGGAGATGACTCCCACATGACCCGAGGGCGCGTATGGGGGCCTTGCCCTTCTGGGGGTCTCTCTCTAGGGAGAGAGATCTTCGGGGTGCAGGCCCCCGACTCCTACCTCGCGATCGTGATCGAGACCGAGGTTGGGCCTCGTTTTCCCCGACATGCTATCGCCGAGGAGAGAAACTTCGCCTTGGAGACCTTCTGCGGTACCCTGACTTATTCCACTTCCTTCTAGGTTTGGTGTCTGTCTCCTCGCCGAACTTCTTCAAGGCGTGACACTCTTCAGTGGAATGTGTCGAGCTGCCATGGTAACCGCAGTACCTTGGTGATGACTATGGCTGCTCGGTGTCTACCGTCTCCACCATCCGGCGCCTACCAGCCCACTGGTCCTTCCCGGGGTGAAGTTCCTTTCCCCGGGCCGGGGGCTCTCTCCTGTCTGATCGGGGAACCGCCGAAGGAGGGGCTCCGACTGGATCCTTGCGACGGGTGTACTGTACTACATCCACATTAACATGCTTGACGGAGCGTCTCAGCAAATCATCGAAACTGGCGAGGGGCTTCATTACCAAGGATCGAAAGAAGTCCCCTTCAGCGAGCCCTTGGGTACAGGCACTGACGAGTATCTCAGATGTTGCACTAGGCACGTCCTTGATGGATCGTCTTGGCGTGCTAGAGGGGGGGTGAATAACACTTTTGCGTTTTGATCTCTACAATGTCGTTAGCGCAGCGGAAGCAATAATATGTAAAGGAAAATGAATACAATGCTAACAACAAGAGTTACTTGGTATCCACCCAGATGGGTGACTAATCCAAGGATCCACGCCGCGCACCACTTCTACTATGAAAAATCTCCTTCAGGTGGAGAAACCTTTACAGTGGTGATTTTCCTCTTTACAGAATGTAGTAGTATGAGAGAGGAAGTAGAAGACACTTTTCAAACGAGCAGCACTTCGTTGTCGTACGGAACCGTACCGCTTACGTGCAAAAAGGTGCTCCTTTTATAGGAGAATAGGACAAACTCACAGTCTGTCCAGCCTCGCACCAGTCGACTGCCCTTGGGGTAGTCGACTGGCCTAACATTAATTGCTAGCCAACGGCTAGTTTTCGGGGTATACCAGTCGGCTGCCCAAGGGTATACCAGTCGACTGCCCCAAGGGCAGTCGACTGGTCCGAGGCCGAAAACTCTCTGTGAGTTTTGGCAGTCGACTGGCCCTGGGCCAGTCGACTGCCCTACCTCTCAGCTTAGTCCCAACCACTCTGAACCTTCTCCTTCACGTGTGCCTTCAGGTCTGCTCCCTTGGCTTGCCTCTTGAAGTCCTCTTCCTCTGGCTATCGTCCCTCGGATGCGCACGCAAGCCTTCCCTTGGCTTGCCTCCATGCCACCCTTCACGTGTGCCCTTGAAGTCCACTTCCCGGCTTGCCCTTGGAGCTCTCCTCCCTTGGCTCTCATCCCTCGGATATGTCCACCATGTGTGATTCTCCAAGTCCTGCAAACTCAATCACACACATCAAATACAACATAACACTCTAACCTTGAACATATTTACACACACACATCAAAACCATGATCTTCCAATCATTTAAGGGTCGATTGCCTCAACAATATCCTCCTTTTTGATGTGTGGTAATATGTTTAAGTTTAGAGATAAATAACAGCCAACAATAATAATAGCAAAAGATAGCAATTGAAAAAGCATAAGACATAGTAACCCTAAGAAGTAACCTCCCCCTTAATTCATGTCTTCTCCTCATTTTCAATTCTAATCATAATCCAACTTAAGTTTCCACTTAACACTAAACATCATTAAAAATGTAAGACATATTAAAACCTAAGAGGTAACCTCCCCTTTAATCCACGTCTTCTCCCCATTTTTAATCATCCAAGGTCTAAGTTGGTCAAAATACCTTAAACCATTCATTTCAAGTCAAAATTCTAACTTAAGCCGCTCATTCTCCCCCTTTGACATCATCAAAATGATTGCCTCAAGCAACCCAACCCTATGGCATCAAATGAAAGAAATTTGGATTTCTGAAAGAAAGTCTCAGAATCTGAGAACAAGTGTGCCAGTCGACTGCCCATGGGGCAGTCGACTGATACGATATTAGTCAGAATTTTCAACTTTTCTGTCGAATTTCAGAAACTTCCAGAAAAATTCAGAAAATTTCAAAAATTGTAAAATTTTGCAGACATGTTTGAAATGATATACTCTATCAAGAAAAAATATTAGTCCATATAAAATTTCAAACATGTATGACTTTTGATAAAAATCCAAAATCTTTGAAAACCACTAAGTTTTGTACCAAACTTACAATCTAATTTTGCAATCATATAACTTTCAAAAGCATGGCAAATTATATAAAGCATAAAATGGTTTTCAAAAGTTTAAAATGTCCAACTATGATCTTTGGGTAAAGTGTCCATTGATTAAACACTTGCCTTCCCCATAGTTGGTCTAGTTTTCATATTTTGATACTTCTAATGGTTCAACAATGTGCCACAAGCACAAGTGAGCCAAATGTATCACCCTAATGGATCAAGTACCCTTTTTCAAATCTAATGTCTCATAGTTCATCCTACACATCCACAAAACACATTCCAAGGCCTCTTCTTAAGGATGTAAACTCCGATTCGGGAAAAGGCTTGGTAAAGATGTCGGCTAGGTTTGACTTTGACTCAACATAGTGTAATTCTATGTCTCCTCTTGCCACATGGTCCCTAATGAAGTGATGTTTGCCCCCAGGGCTATGGTGCGGCGGTAGGGTCGCTAGTAGTTAACCCAGGCATCCGCGGTTCGATCCCCAGCTATGGCGCATTTTGCAGGAATTTTTCCTCCAAATGGGGCGCGAACCCTGGGACGCTGGGCTTCTAGACTGCCCACCGCGAGCGCTTCCTGATTTACCCTGGTGACCGGTGGGAAACTTCCGTGGGGCCGGGCCGGTCACCCCAGGTTCAATTTGTCTGCTGCCTGGTTCATCATTTTTTTCCCTAATGAAGTGATGTTTCACTTCAATGTGTTTTGTCCTAGAGTGGTAAACCGGATTTTTGGTCAAGTTGATTGTACTTACATTATCACACAAGACTTTGACCTTAGTATAATGTAACTCATAATCCTCTAAGGTGTGCATGATCCAAAGGAGTTGGGAAACACACTCACCCATTGCCACATATTCCGCCTCCGTTGTTGATAGGGCAACGCATGTTTGTTTCCTACTACTCCAACTAACTAAGGAAGACCCAAGAAATTGACACCCTCCACTAGTACTCTTCCTATCTAGCTTACAACCCGCATAGTCCGAGTCGGTGTATCCAATTAGATCAACACTAGGGGTTCTAGGATACCAAAGTCCGACATTGAGGGTACCTTTGACATACCTTAGGATCATCTTGACTACAACTAAACGAGACTCTTTGGCATAAGATTGGTACCTAGCACACATACCTACCGTAAAAAGTATATCGGGTCTACTGGCGGTTAGGTATAGTAAGCTACCAATCATGCTCCTATATTGTTTAGAGTCTACCATTTTCCCTTCAAGGTCACTATCCATTTTCACATTGGTTCCTATGGGTGTAGATGCTACCTTAGCATTTTCTAAACCAAATTTCTTTAATATTTCCTTAGCATATTTGGTTTGAAAGACATGTGTACCTTCATTAGTTTGCTTAACTTGAAGTCCTAAAAAGAAAGTTAGCTCTCCTACAAGACTCATCTCAAATTCATCTTCCATACACTTGATGAATTCTTATAAGAAATCATTATTTGTTGACCCAAAAATGATATTGTCTACATAGACTTGGGCAACAAATATGTCCTTATCCTTAGATTTTAGGAACAAAGTAGGGTCAATTGTTCCTCTCCTAAACCCCTTAGACACTAGAAACGAAGAAAGTCTTTCATACCAAGCCCGGGGAGCTTGTTTCAATCCATATAAGACTTTTCTTAATTTATAAACGTGTCTTGGATATTTAGGGTCCTCAAACCCGGGGGGTTGTTCTACATAAACCTCTTCCTTAATGATCCCATTAAGGAATGCCGACTTCATATCCATTTGGTGAAGTGTGAAACCCATGTGAGCGGCATATGCTAGTAGGATTCTAATAGATTCTAATCTAGCTACGGGGGCATAAGTCTCATCATAATCTAATCCCTCAACTTGGTTAAACCCCCTAGCTACCAATCTAGCTTTGTTCCTAGTGATTTTACCTTGGTCATCTAGCTTGTTCCTAAAGACCCATCTTGTGGTTACAATGGTGCAATCATTGGGCCTAGGAACCAACTCCCAAACCTCACTTCTCTCAAATTGATTTAGCTCTTCTTGCATGGCTAAGACTCAATCCACATCTCCCAATGCTTCATCAATAGATTTGGGTTCTAATTGAGAGATTAGAGCTATTTGACTAGTGTGATCCCTAAAATAGGACCTAGTCCTTACTCCTTGAGTTACATCACCCACTATTTGGTCAATAGGGTGATCTTGGTGATGTCTCAAAGGCCTAGAGGTTGTGGGTTCATTTACTCCTTCTTCCTCATCCTCTAGGGTACTTCTTACTCCCCCTTGATCATTGCCCTCCAAATGTAGGTCTTGGATTCTTTGGGCAAGGGGTTGGACTTCTTCCATATCCTTATCAATTGAGGCTTTTCTAGGGTAGGTACTTGTTGTTTCATCAAACTTAACATTTGAGGACTCCTCAATCACTTTTGTCCTCTTGTTGTAAATTTTATAGCCCCTACTAGTGCATGAGTACCCAACTAGAATTCCTTCATCGACTTTTGACTCAAACTTCCTTAGGTCATCTTTGGTATTTAAGATATACACTTTACATCCAAAGACCCTAAAGTAATGGACTTGTGGTACTCTCCCATTCCATAATTCAAAAGGTGTTTTCCCTAGGAACCTATGTACCAACACTCAGTTTTGAATATAGCAAGCGGTGTTAATCGCTTCGGTCCAAAAGTAGCTAGGAAGGGAATATGCATTAAGCATAGTCCTAGCAGCTTCTTGTAGGGCTCGATTTCTCCTCTCAACTATCCCATTTTGTTGAGGAGTCCTTTGGCATGAAAATTCATGCTTGTATCCATTTTCTACACAAAATTGTGTGAAACTTGCATTTTGGAACTCCCCACTGTGGTCACTTCTAATTCGGTTTATTTTGATATGTTTTTCATTTTCTACCCTTTTAGTAAACCCGATAAAAATTTCTAGGGTATCATCCTTATGTTTCATGAAGAAGACCCAAGTAAACCTAGAAAAATCATCTACAATAACTAGACAATATTTACTCCCTACAAGTGAGAGAGTACTATGACAATCAAATAGTTCTATATGCAAGAGCTCTAATGGTAAAGTAGTAGTGGTTAGGGTTTTACCTTTGTGTGATGATTTTGATTGCTTACCCTCTTGGCATACATCACACAATTTTGTCTTCTCATACTTGATCATTGGTAGCCCCTTCACCAACTCTTTCTTGGCCACTCTTGCAATGTTTCGCATGTTGACATGTCCAAGTCTCCGGTGCCACAACCACCCTTCTTTTTCTATAGACATGAGACACTTAGCAATATTGTTAGTAGCATAAGCAAGATCAAGATAATATAAATTTGCCTCTCTAAAACCTTCTAATATGAATTATTTGATTCATTATGTTTAATTATGCACTTCCTAGCATGAAATTCAACTTTAAAACCCGCATCACATAACTGACTCACACTAAGTAAGTTAAACTCATCTTTAATTAGGAGTACCTTATGTATAGAAATCGTGGGAGATACCTCAATGGTGCCCCTACCAATAATCCTCAATTTTCCACTATTTCCAAAGGAGACCGTCCCTTCTCTTAAGTAGCTAATAGTAGTGAACTTGCTCACATCCCCGGTCATGTGTCTTGAGCATCCACTATCTACTATCCACATAGTTGAGGCCTCCTTCACCTTTACCTATACAACATGAAAAACATACTCTTTTGGTACCCAAATCTTTGATCCATAAGCATCATTTAAAAATCTTTTAGGTACCCATGCCCTCTTGGTGTTTCCCTTAACCTTTAGTCTCCTAGATGCATCAATCCTACCTGTGAGTGATACAAAGGCCACTTCCTTTGTCTTCGGCCTATATCCCAAACCGGCCTTGTTATAAACGACCCTTTGACTGTTGATTATTATATCTAGGTTGCTAGATCCTACTTGGAATTTCCTAAGGGCCTTTGTGAGGTCATCTATCTTTTTCTTTAGTTCCCTATTTTCAATTTCAAGATGTGAAGATGTGATGGAATAGAACTAGCATGCAATTCTTTAAGTTTGTAGATTCTACTCTAAGCATGACAATCTCATCTTTTAATTCCTTAATCTTACTTCTAGCCTTAGCTAAGTCCATGTTAGTACTAGAAATAAACTTAACTAATGTAGAAGAGGGTATGTTGTATACCTCACTTACCGAAGCTTCTGACTCAGATGATGAAGAGGAGGAGTCGCTCTCATCACTACTTGAACTTCTTTCATCATCTGATGAGTCTGAGTTATCTTGTGCCATAAGAGCAAAATGGGAAACTTGCTCTTCTTCTTCCTCTGAGGATGATGGATCATCCCAGGTTGCCTTGAGGTTGGTGGCACCCTTCTCCTTTCCCTTCGACTTCTTCTTGTCACCTTTTTTCTTCTCCTCCTTCTTGTCATCTCTTGTCTTTAATTGAGGGCACTCGTTCTTTATGTGTCCCACTTGGTGGCAGTTGTAGCATATAATGTCTTTGGCCTTACCCTTGCCTTTGGACCCTTTCCTAGCATATGATTTGTTAGAGAAATTTCTAAAAGCTTTACGCATCTTTCTTACCATGAATGCCTCTTGGTCGCTATCCATGGAGGCGCTGGATTCCTCTGAATCTGATGAGGAGAAGTAGACCACCTTCTTCTTGTCCTTCCTTTTCTTCTTCTCCTTTTCTGCAATAAAAGCAATACCCTTCTCTTTGGCCGAGACGTTAGCTTGCTCGTGCAGTTCAAATTCACAGAATAAGTCATCTAATTTAACAATGGACAAATCCCTTGATACCTTGTAAGCATCAACCATGGATGCCCACAAGGTGGTTCTCGGGAAGGCTTGTAGAACATACCTGACGATATCCCGATTCTCGATCTTTTCTCCAATCAAGTGGAGCTCATTGATTACTCCCTTCACCCTTCCATGTAGCTGGCTGACAGTCTCGTTGCTCTTCATGGATAAGAATTGGAGTTAGTCCACTAGCAAGTCCTTCTTTGCTCTTCTGGACTCGTTTGACCCTTCCTTCAATTCCACCAATTTGTCCCACAGTTCCTTGGCGCTCTTGAACGGTCCCACCTTGTTCAGTTGCTCCTTTGAGAGCCCGCACTGCAATGTGGTGGTGGCCTTGGCATTGGACTACACCCTCTTCATTACCTCCTTCGACCAGGATCTCATCGGTGTCGGTTCCCCTCTTTCATCGATGGGTGCCTCGAAACCATCTGCAATACTAATCCAATTCTCAATATCGTTCATAAGGTAATATTGCATCCTACCTTTCCAATACACGAAGTCATTCCCGTCGAAGAAGGGTGGTCGTGCAGTGGAGTATCCCTCTTGAAACACCATTTTACTTGCTCCGGTTGACGGTTAGTTCTTCCGAAACGAACCGGCTCTGATACCAACTGATGGATCATCTTGGCGTGCTAGAGGGGGGGGGGTGAATAGAACTTTTGCGTTTTGATCTCTACAATGTCGTTAGCGCAGCGGAAACAATAATATGTAAAGGAAAATGAATACAATGCTAACAACAAGAGTTACTTGGTATCCACCCAGATGGGTGACTAATCCAAGGATCCACGCCGCGCACCACTTCCACTATGAAAAATCTCCTTCAGGTGGAGAAACCTTTACAGTAATGAACTTCCTCTTTACAGAATGTAGTAGTATGAGAGAGGAAGTAGAAGACACTTTTCAGACGAGCAGCACTTCGTTGTCGTACGGAATCGTACCGCTCACGTGCAAAAAGGTGCTCCTTTTAAAGGAGAATAGGACAAACTTGCAGTCTGTCCAGCCCCGCACCAGTCGACTGCCCCTGGGGTAGTCGACTGACCTAGTATTAATTGCTAGCCAACGGCTAGTTTTCGGGGTATACCAGTCGACTGCCCCAAGGGTAGTCGATTGGTCCGAGGCCGAAAACTCTCTGTGAGTTTTGGCAGTCGACTGGCCCTGGGCCAGTCGACTGCACTGCCTCTCAGCTTAGTCCCAGCCACTCTGAACATTCTCTTTCTCGTGTGCCTTCAGGTCTGCTCCCTTGGCTTGCCTCTTGAAGTCCTCTTCCTCTGGCTATCGTCCCTCGGATGCGCACGCAAGCCTTCCCTTGGCTTGCCTCCATACCACCCTTCACGTGTGCCCTTGAAGTCCACTTCCCGGCTTGCCCTTGGAGCTCTCCTCCCTCGGCTCTCGTCCCTCGGATATGTCCACCATGTGTGATTCTCCAAGTCCTGCAAACTCAATCACACACATCAAATACAACATAACACTCTAACCTTGAACATATTCACACACACACATCAAAACCATGATCTTCCAATCATTTAAGGGTCGATTGCCTCAATAGTCCTGCGCCACCCGGTAAACCTCTGGATGTACTCCTTGAGCGGTTCCTTAGGCTTCTGCTTGAGGGCGAACATGTTAAGTGTCGTCTTCTGGTAGCGACGGCTGCTCGCGAAATGGTGGAGGAAGGTTTTCTTGAATTCCGTGAAGGAGTTGATGGAGCCTTGTGGCAGCCTCTGGAACCACCGCTGAGCTGCTCCGGACAGGGTGTTCAAGAACACCTAGCACTTCACACCATCAGTATACTGGTGCAAGTGTGCCGCATTCTCGAATTTACAGACGTGATCCTCTAGATCTGTCTTCCCATCATAATCAGGGATCCCCGGCCCGTGGAACTTCTTGGGCATGGGGTCTTCAACAATCTCGGATGAGAAAGGGGTAGAGGGAACCTTATAAGAGGTCATGGGTTCATCCCTCTTCCCCTGTCCTTCTTCTTGCTTTTCGACGCTGGAGGCCACCGAGTGGGCCTTCTCAATGTCTCCAGGAGATTCTCTTTGGAGGCCCGGGGCTGCTTCATCTTGTCGCCCTGTAGAGGTAACAGATCTCCGTGGATGCGAGACAGAGACTCTGGGGATCTCCTCCCTCACCGGATCCCCTTGTCGCAGGCCATCCGGTTCGACTTGGTGTTGCTCCAGTGCTTCTTTGATGGCATTAGCCACCAGACGGTCAAGTTCCTCTCTTGTGAGGGCAAGGGGTTGTTTCTCCGATCCTGCCATCGGTGCTCCTTCAGGTGCTTTGCTAGTTTCCCACAAACAGTGCCAAATTTGTTCCGGAAAGAGTCGACGACGATGGCTAGTCACTGGAGTTCTGCCCCTGTGGAGGTTGCGGCGGCGGGAAGGAACTTGGGGTCCTGCAAGGTTAACATGAGTGTTAGAGGACATGTCGGTAGGGGTCCGGCGGAGTCCACTCCGACACTCAAGTCAGTATCTGTCCGAAAAGTAGAGGCAGCAAGAAGTAAGAATGTATGTAGGGTTGAGAGAATGTAACCCCTTTACCGGAGGGGTTGGACTACCTTTTATACTGACGATGACAGACTAGACGTGTTCCTTCAATCGGTGCCACGTCTCCGACACTTAAGCCACGCCCCCCTCTTTTGGCGGTAACTGGATATCCTTTGAAACGGTCTGCGCCGTTATCACATTTTCGCCCGTTGAGACATTTAAGGGTCGTGCAGACCTTTTCTAACGGGGATGATTATCCGTACCGTGAGGGGGGGGGTCGATACCTGAGGTCAGTCATTGCGGGGACTCCAACTCCCGAGGTGAGCTCGGGGTCTTAGGGCGCGGTATCTCCCGAGGTGCTCTTGGGGCCTAACCTCCCGGGGTGCTTTCGGGAGGGGTCTTCGGGATGACCTTCCCGGGTGCGTCTCCTGCAGGGAGCCTCGGGGCCCGAGAGGGAAGGTCGCTTCGATCTGTCATGTCGTGCCCCGCAGCTTCTTCATCCCTCGTGCCGAGCACGGTCTATCCAACCTATCACACATACACACACACACAGATATATATATATATATATATATCTTGTCCGACCTTATATGAGTGATATATTATGGGCGATCTGACGCTGCGAAAACTTAATTGTTTTAATCTCTTTGTCATATACATGCAACTAACTAGTTGCTATAGTAATTGTAATTGTTATGGTAGTAGCTACTACATAGAGAGTGTTTAGGAGATTTTTTGCCTATTTAAAAGTAATTTTATATAGATTATTTTAATGTTAATGAAAAACAAAAATATAAAATATTTGAAAATAGAAGTAAAAGCTAATACAAAGTAAAATTAAGTATTTAATGAATAATTGATTCTAAATTTAATTTTTAGTTAAATAATAATAATATTCTTAAACTATATAAATTAATTTTTTTAATTATCTAAATATAATTTTGATAAATCATCATAATGTATTTATATAATAATTATTATATTTTCAATATGGCATCAAAATTATTTTTTATAACATGAATGTTTGAAAAAAATATATAAAATTAATAAATATAAAAATTGATAAAATTTATATAAATACATAAAACTAGGTATAAAATTTTTTGAAAATATAAATTATATAAAAATTCAAAATATTATTTAAAAAAGTATGGTGGCAATTATATAAAATGATAAATTTATTAAGGACAAAAATAACAACTTTAAATTTTGGACCATAAATAAAAAAATAGAAGCAAGAAAAAGTATCAAATTCTTACTTCTAGCTTTTGAGTAAAAGTTATAGAAGTTGAACCAAAATTTAACATTCACAAATACTCAAAAGTAGTTCCATGTAGTTAGAATCTAAGAAGCGCTTAGTAGAAGTTCTATCAAACACTCTCATAGTAGCTACTACAACTGTTGTAACAGCTACTAGGTACTACAACTAGGTAGTAGCAACTATTATACAGTAACTGCTACACGTTGTAGCAGCTACTATGTCATAGCTACTACAACGTTGTAGTAGCTCCTACATGATAATTGATTATTGCATGCAATCATAGGTGAAAATTTTAGAAAAAGAGAGAAAAATTGTTGTATGCAGATGAGAGAGATTAAAAAAAAAAGGTTTTGGTTGCGTCAGATTGCTCATGTCGGATGTCAGCCACGATGACTCATATAAGGTTAGGTAGGATATCATCTCTCTCTCTTTATATATATATATATATATATATATATATATATATATATATATATATATATATATATATGTTCCAGAAGGAATCGACGTCAACGGCCAGTCACCAGGGACGTTGACGCTAGAGGAAGAACTCCCACCTTGCGAGATCAACATGAGCGTTAATGTGAACACACTGGAGGTTGTCCGGCAGAGCCCACTCCGATGCTCAAGTCAGTGCCTCAGTATAAGAGATGGAAGAAAGCAAGGAGATGTGCAAGATAGAGAGTACCTCACCTTTTTACCGAAGGAGTTGGAATACCTTTTATACCTGAGGCGGCGGTCACACGTGTCTCCACGATCCTCGCGACGTCTCCCCAATCTTCGGTTACTGGATAACCTTTGTAACGACCATAACCGCCATTAAATCTGATCTGTTGTGATAATGAAGGCGTTAATGGCTGCGTCTTACAGGCCATGATCATCCCGTGATCATCCCGTGATGCTTATCCGTAGATCCGAAGAAAGGGGGACCGTTACTTGAGACCGAGTGCTCCTTCGGCTCCGCTATCCTGAGATGATCTCGGGGTCTTTTGGCCCGGGGGGTCCCGGGCGTGTACCTTCCTGAGGTGGTCTCGGGGACCAGACCTCCCGAGGTGATCTCGGGCATGCGTCTATCCGAGTCGGTCTCTAGGGTACGCCTGTTCGTGGTGTTCTCAGGGACCCACCTTCCCGAAAGGGGGTCTCGGGCGTCATGTAAAGAGAATCGTCCATACTCGGTAGATCTTGTCACATAGCTTCTTCAGTCCATGTGTCAGTCACGGGGTACTTAACCCCATCACGTGCCCCTCCCTTCAAGTCTAATCGAAGGAAGAGTTGTTGACTGATTAGACTAGTAGTGTAGCGAAGAAGCTATGTCATGGTGGGTCCATGCACTCATTACTCCTTTATTAGCGGCATGTTGATTCCGAGGAATCGAATCATTCGCCCCTGGACCCCACGCGACTCTTCGAAGGCCTCCCACCTCTCTACGAGCCTCGCGACAATGCCCAGACAGCTGTCCATGGCCTTTTTAAATGTGCAGGGGGTCTATTAATGGCGACAAGGTCACCTAATGAATGTTGCACTGCCATGTGCTCCGTCATTCTCTGCGCGACAATCTCCCACTGATCCACGCCATGGGTCATACGAGGCAATGCTAGTAAAGGATGGTGGCTCCTCGGTATACCCCATCAGCCCCATCAACGTGCTGCCTCCCTATTGCTTACAGGCGGGTGACTTCTCCCTATAAAAGTGGGTGCAACGACGCCCTTCTGCCTTCTTGCGTTATCTGTTTTCAAATGTCTTCGCTCGGTGCTGTCCGTTTCGCTGCCGCTTTCCCTTCGTGTAAGTCTCATTTTGTTTTCTTCTCTCCTTCATCTCCATGGGTCCAGTAGAGAGAAAGAAGAAGATCCGAGGTGAGGGCGAAGACTGCTTAGAGGAACCATCCTATCATCCGGAGTGGTATGAAACCATCTCCTCTAGGGTTAGGTTAGAATCCCTCCAGGTCGCCTACTAGAGATATGGTATTCCAGAGGACTGGGAGGTGTGAGTTCCGCCCTTAGGTCAATAACCCATAGAGATTTTTTCACCTTCTTCTTAGGGCAGATAGAATTAGAGCTTCGTTTCCCTATTCCCTCATTTTTCATGAATGTCGTCAACTATTTCAGCATACATCTCCACCAACTGGCTCTAAACGCCTTTGCCCAGATGAGCGGGGCGTTTGTACTCTTCAAACTTTTTCACACCCCTTTGACCCCCCAATTCTTTCATTTTTTCATTATCCCGGTGGGTTCGCGAGGGGCATTTGGCTTTACCGCCCGTACCGACCATAAGTTTCTAGGGGGTCTCCCTTCCTCCCATAAGTGATGGAACGAACGTTTCTTCTATATCCAACTCCCTGAGCATCCCTTCAGTCCTATCCATTGGACAGAGAGCCTGCCGCTCATCCCTGACCTTGGCGACTTCTAGCAGGATGCGGGATATCAGAGGGCTAGGGGTATCCTGACAGGGATGGAGTTTCATGACCTTCAGCTGGTACAATGCGAAGAACTTCTCTATCGGGTCGACCTTAGCCCGAAAGTCACAAGCCTTAGCCCTAGTCTCCGTAAGTTATGTTTTCCCTTGTAAGTATTCCTATTAATTCTAACCGATACCTTTTTTGTTTCTATTTTGCAGACGACGTCATGCTTTCCTGAGCAATCCACCGATTCCTGAAGTGGGAACAGGCTAACGAGAAGGCCCTGATTCCTACTCTATTTTCCTCTGCGCCTGTGGGCATCTCAGCCAAGGGCTGTGAAGAAGCAGTTGAACTGCCAGAAGGTCCGGGGGTCCCGGACCCACTGGAGGTCCTTGGGGCGGCTGAGCATCCTGCCCTAGTTGAAGAAGATGGCCCATACCCCCGCCCCCGAGAGATGGGGAATCCACCCCTGCGCTCCCTGATGAGCAGCAGCTACCCCCGGCCCCCGAGAAGAAACGACGAAAATGAATTGTTTCTAAACAAGCTCCTTTAAAGATGTTGAGAAAACTCTCGCATTCAGAGCTTCCATCAGCTGCTGATGAAGAGGACGAGGTGCCCTTGTCCCAGAGTATTTGGATAGTGCCCTCCTGTCCCTTTGAAGTTTCCACGAAACAGGCCGCTCCTATCCTAGCCACCGCAGTCGAACCTCCTTCCATCCCACGAGGCAAAGAGGTGTTGCCCGTCGTGCCTTGCCCCCACCGGAAAACCCCCACAGCAAAGAAGACGGCGACCAAGGGCTCCCAGTCAATAAAAATAAAGACCACTTCCCCCAAGAGTGACAATCAATAGGGAGCGTCCAGCTCAGAGGAAGACATCCCCGACCCCCGAGGCCTCCCTGGCTTATCGGTGGGGGATACCATGGAAATTCCCCCCTGCCTGCTCATCTCTTGAGGTCGGCTACATCAGCCAGGTATCTGGGTATGCTGCACTAGTCCTTGCTGACGATAATTGCTTTTCTCATTCTTCTTTTGGCTTCTGGGGTTTTATCTGTTTTTTAACTGTCCTTCTGTATCGCAGGTTGCCTCCAATTGTGTTGCTACCAGCCGGCTGTTGAGTTCCTGAGGGGTTACTGAATACCTCCTCCTGCGACTGTTGGCATCAGAGGCAGAGGTTGGCCGTGCTCGTGATGCAGGCCTCCTACAGCTGGAGGTTAGCAGGGCTTTAAGGGTGAAGGTCGAGCACTACCTCGACACCCTGCTAGCCTTGGAGGAGACTATGCACGGCTACCATCTCCGAGAGCGCACTCAGTCGGAGCAGAGCCAAACCCTTTCCAAGGACCTGTAGAAAGTGACCCAGGAGCGGGAGCAACTCCAGACTTAGAAAGAGGAGTTGTCTATGTTGGGACCGGGTGCATGTTGACATGGATACGGGTTCGTAATTTTAAAATTTAATTACGTGCAGCGGAAGGTTTAGCATAAATAATTTCTTAAATTATTTTAACCATGTATCTAGCATGCAACCTTAAGTTGTGGAGACAAGATCATACATTTAAAATTTTGCAGAAAGTAAACTAATTTAATTAATACCTCGCGTAACTCGTAGAAAGGAACGAGATCCAACCGTAGCGTCCCTTGGAAGCTCCGCCTCTATTCACGTCCACACCGAGTTCTCTTCGGGATGACTTCGCAAAGCCACGAGTTTCGTGCTGACAAGAACTACTAGATTCTCTAAAGGCACGACAAGAATATCAAGAGAGAGAGATGGAAACTAACCACCAAGTAACGGAATCAAGATTCCGGGGAAGGAAGGAGTTGCGACCCGCTTCTTCTTCTTCTTCGGCACCTTCTTGGTGGAGATGGCTCACGGCAACCCTAGGAGGACCCTCTTGGGCCGGCGCCCACTAGAGGAGGGAGAGGGAGAGAAGGAGAGGAAGAGAGGCTTGCTACTTAATCTCTTGATTGGAATTCAAGCCTTGCCTTGGTTCCTTTATATAGTAGCCTCTCCATCGCCAAGTCTCCCTTTTAACGGAATAAAATTTCATAAGAAATTTATCTTATAAATTTTTCTATGAATTATTCCGTTATGCTAAGTTTTATTATAACTAAATTTATAATAAAACAAACATATCTCCCCTTTTATTATGGAATAAATTTTTACAAGAAATTTATTATATAAATTTTTCTTATCATGGAAGAATCAATTCATAATTGATTTTATAAAATAAAATAAACCAATCCAAGGTTTATTTTAATTTCCATGAAAATAAATCTCTTTATATAAATTTCTTTATATAAATTTCTTTATATAAATTTATTTATCCATAATTTTATAAAACAAATCGCGCTTGATTTATTTTATAATTGAAACCAAATAATTTGGTTTCCCTCCATGTTGTGGCCGGCCAAACCAAAGAGGGTGGGGACCCTCTTTGGCCGGCCAAATCCAAGCCATCTCCTTGCGAATTAAACTCATTTAATTCGCCCAATAAGCCTTCAAAAGACTTAGCCATTTTAAGCTTCCGATGTGTCTCTGACAAATTCAGATTCGACTTATTTCTCTTGATCGGAAAATCCAATTTTCAACTCGTTTTAAATCCCTCGGATTACTCGTAGTGCGTGTGACTAAATAGGCTTTCGATTTATGTTGGCCGTCTATAATTAACTAATTATAGAACGATCATGAGTGGCATCTAGTAGTACATCATGATCCCCAATTAATCGAAAGATCAACGGTTGACCTCAGAAATAATTCTGAAACCCTTCAGCAGCTATAATGAATCGTGCCTCATTCCCTTCATCATCTTATACCCACTTGGTTCAGGACACGGTCTATGTGTGTTAGTCCCCACTAGGCTGACTACGTCACACCTAGCCCAAGTAGTATCTTTCTCGTCCAACGGATTCTAATTACTCTCATGTTTCTTAGAGATTCATACTCGGAACATGATATGCTCTGGCCAGAGGCTTCGAGTAACAATCCGATGATAGGTCTTCGGTATACATCTCCTCGCAAGGAGTGGTGAATCCTTTGTAGGCTGTTCAAACATCTTCGGGCACTTCGGCTTATACCCAATCATCCTGGGTCCACACCTCCTTAGAGATGCTTGCTTAAGATGTTAAAGTATAAGTCTCCATGACCAAGATGACTTGAACACCGCAAGTCAAAGGAACATCGCACTTAAGCTGCAGTAAGAACTTTCATTGACATATCTATATGTAGATTACCATATGAAGTTTTACAGCTAGTCACTCCAATGAACTAGTTCCCTTAACTAGCATCCATGTTTATCTCAGGACATCCCAATGTCACCAGCCAGTGAGAATCAGCTGATTAGAGAATAACCCATGCTAGTCTCAACAGAATTGACAGTGTCCATATTTATCAATTCATCGACTAGGGACAATTTCAATACTTCACAATTGCACATGTAGAGATAATCACTAGTTGTGAATTCATCACAAATTCTCTCATGCTGTGAATTATATTGTGGACATTCAGTAAATGAGTTTAAGATCTCAATCAAATACATGAACATGTATACTCAAATAGTGAATATTCTTTTATTAAAGTAAATGATTACAATCATAAGGCGATTGCCTTAGGACACTTCTCTCATATTACTAACAAACTCCCACTTGGCCTAATGCCAATCGCTACGGTATCCAATACCATAGGCTCTAACATGACCCTCAAACTTGCTTTGAGGCAAGACCTTAGTTAAAGGATCCGCTAAATTCCTTTCAGTGGGAATTTTCTCAATTTGTATATCATTCCTACTTATAATCTCTCTGATCAGATGATAGCGGCGAAGCACGTGTTTGGATTGGTGATGAGACCTTGGTTCCTTTGCTTGTGCAATAGCTCCATTGTTGTCGCAATAAATCGGTATTGCTTCATCAATGGTTGGAACATCACCAAGTTTTGAGACAAACTTCTTGATCCAGACTGCTTCCGTGGTAGAATCCGCTACGGTGTCTTGTTTGGAACTCTTCCAACTTATTGCGCCTCTATTCAAGATAAATACATATCCGGACTGAGATTTGGAGTCATCCTTATCTGTCTGGAAACTGGCATCTGTATACCCACGTATTACCATATCACCTTCTCCATATATTAGGAACACATCCTTAGTTCTTCTTAAGTACTTAAGGATTGTTTTGACAGCCGCCCAATGATCCATTCCTGGATCAGATTGGTATCTGCTTGTGACGCTCAGAGCATACGATACATCGGGCCTAGTACATAACATAGCATACATGATAGATCCTATCGCGGATGCATAAGGAATCTTATTCATGCAAATCCTCTCGTCTTCTGTGCGCGGACACATAGACTTTGAAAGGTTGATCCCATGCCTGAAGGGAAGGTAACCTTTCTTGGATTCCGACATGCTAAACCTTTTTAGCACTCGGTCTATATATGTAGACTGCGAAAGACCAAGCAACCGTTTTGATCTATCTCTATAGATTCTAATCCCAAGGATATAGGTTGCTTCTCCCAGGACTTTCATGGAGAAAGTTTTGGACAACCAAATTTTAACCGACTGTAAGACTGATATATCGTTTCCTATAAGCAATATGTCATCGACATATAATACTAGGAATACGACTGCACTCCCACTAACCTTCTTGTACACACAAGGTTCGTCAGTATTTTGTGAGAAATCAAACTCTTTGATTGTCTCATCAAAACGAATGTTCCAGCTCCTGGATGCTTGCTTCAGTCCATATATGGATCGTCGAAGCTTGCATATTTTGGTTTTCTCAACCGATGTGAAACCTTCAGGTTGTATCATGTATACATCCTCAAGCAGGTTTCCATTAAGGAAAGCTGTTTTCACATCCATTTGCCATATCTCATAATCATAATGAGCTGCTATGGCTAGGAGCATCCGAATGGATTTAAGCATAACTACTGGCGAATAGGTTTCGTCATAATCAATTTCTTGTTTCTGACGATATCCTTTTGCCACTAATCTAGCCTTAAAGGTAACAACATTATCTTCCATGTCGGTTTTCTTCTTGAAAACCCACTTGCACCCTATGGGCTTAATCCCTTCAGGTGGGTTAACCAAGTCCCATACTTGATTTTCGTACATGGAATCCATTTCCGATTTCATGGCTTCAAGCCATTTGTCCCTTTCTGAACTTTTCAGAACATCTTCATAACTGATAGGTTCGTCGTCGTTCGATTCACTTATGAGAAATCCGTATCTCTCTGGAATATCGCGTGTCCTATCAGACCTACGAAGAGGTGGTGTTGTTTTAGGTTCAACTGATAGCTCATCATTATGAGTTATTGGTTGTGGGTCTAGACTAGGTGTCTCTGTAATGTCTATTGGAATTTCTTGAACTTCATTAAGTTCTATGCCACTCCCACTGTTTTCTTGTAAAAGAAATTCTTTTTCCAGAAATACAGCATGCCTTGAAACAAACACCTTTTGATCCAAGGGATGATAGAATTGGTAACCCTTCGTTTCCTTAGGGTATCCAATAAATAGACATTTATCAGACTTAGCATCCAATTTCTCTGATACAGTCCGCTTCACATAAGCAGGACAATCCCATATTTTAAGGTGAGTTAAATGAGGTTTCTTACTATTCCACGTCTCATATGGAGTAGTAGAGATTACCTTGGTCGGGACTCTGTTTAGCAAGTAAACAACTGTCTTAAGTGTATAGCCCCAAAAGGATTTTGAAAGAGTTGCATGGTTCATCATAGATCTAACCATGTCCATCAAGGTTCGGTTACGCCTCTTAGATACACCATTATGCTGTGGTGTATATGGCGGAGTCCATTGAGACAATATCCCATTGTCCCTAAGATAATCTTGAACTCTTGACTTAAGTATTCACCACCCCGATCGGATCGAAGTATCTTAATACTTTTGCTAAGCTGTTTCTCTACTTCATTTCTGAACTCTTTGAATTTCTCAAAAGCTTCAGATTTATGTTTCATCAAGAACACATACCCGAATCGTGAGTGATCATCGATAAAGGTAATGAAGTAGCTATAGCCTCCTTGTGCAAGAGTTGACATTGGTCCACATACATCAGTATGTATTAGACCAAGCAATTCTCCCACTGGATTACCTTTTCCAGAAAAGGGTAATTTGGACATCTTGCCTTTTAAGCATGATTTGCATGTATCAAATGAACCGGGTTCAAATGATTCCAGAATTCCACATCGGTGTAATTTGGTCATGCGTTTCTTACTTACATGGCCAAGACGACAATGCCACGTATAGGAGTCTATTCGATTATCTATTCGAGCACGTTTGTTGCTAACTTCGATATTGAAAACATCACCGGATAAATCTAACGTGTAGATACCATTGCACAAAGTTCCGGTCCCATAAAGAACACCATTTAAAGTTATGTAACAACAATTGTTACTAAAAGTTAAATGATAACCCTTTTCATTCAAGCATGAAATAGATTCAATGTTCTTTATTAATGAAGGAACAAAATAGCAATTATCCAATTCTAAGACACGTCCAGTAGGGAGCTTTAGCAAATATGTTCCGATGGCAACATCACCAATCTTTGCTCCATTTCCAACTCGCAGATTCGCTTCTCCCTTGACGAGTCTTCTTCTATTCCTTAGCCCCTGTATGTCATTACATATATGTGAGTTACACCCAGTATCAAGTACCCAGGTGGTTGAGGAAATAGAGTGACATTCAATAACGAAGATGCCTGAAGAGGATGGGGCATCGGATGCCTTCTTCTTCAAGGACTCAAGATAAACCTTGCAGTTTCTTCACCAGTGGCCCTCCTTGCCACAATGATGGCAAGTGCCTTTTGGTGCTTTTTCAATCCTTTTGTCCTTAGTTAACTTATTGGTGTCCAAAATGGAACGCAAATTCAGAGAAGACATGATCGAGTGATTATCCTAGAAATACAAATTGAGCTTATGTGAGAAGAATGATAAAGAATGCATCAACATACATTAATTAAATCCTATTTATTTTTCGAATTGAATAACCCTTTTTATCAATTCGGGAGATCGTAGGAACATCTCCAAATAGGTTGATATCCAACCATAGATAAGAACAACCATGGCTGTGGCCATCAAGTTATTCTTAGCTATGAAGGTAGGTAATTATACCGATTACATATCACATATATGTAACTATCACTTTATGCTATCAACTAATTGAATGTTTGCATAAATCATTGGGTTGTTAACTCATTAACAAGTATGCAACAATATACATAGCACCCAACTGCACCTCTCTTTACATCGACCTTGGCTGTGGCACAACAAATCGATGCTCCAAGCTTAAGGCTGACCCATTAATCAAGAAATAGTTTTAATATGGTTGGAGCTCATTCAACCGTTTAGTTAGGCTTGGATGTGTCCAACAACCAAAACTAAGGATTGACCTCTGACTCTGACTATATTAATCATAAACTAATTCCATGGTTTGAACATGTTGAGGTTCAAGCCGGGCATGGATGTGTCCATCAACCCAAACGAGAAACAAGACTCCGGTTCTAACCATATTAATGGAAGGTGTTGGCCTTAATATTTTGTAAGGGGTTTTGGGTCTCATCCTTTTCTTTCTAAGCACATTCATGACATATAATTATGTCATGTACTAACGATTTCCTTAATAAAGTATGTATGTGACTTAATTTATCAAGTCTCATTAATTGAATTAGGAACCGGATTTCCTAATTCTAATTTCATACTTTATTCAAGGAATTGTTTTGGGAAACAATTTCCTAAATTGTCATAATCAATTTCGGAAATAATATGTTTAAGACTTTGATTTCTCTAAATCAAATCTTATTAAATTAAGAGACAGATTCCCTTAATTCAACCACATATTATTTTCATGAAAATCTTATCTAAGAAAACTCTATAAGAAACCATTTTCCTAATTAATTTTGGAGACAACAATATGTAAGAGCATCACCTCTTAAATCAAATAAGGAAATTATCGTTTGAGAATCACCTCAAAATTTCCAAGATTTGATTACATATTTTATTTATGGATTTATTAATTACAACAAAATATTTTCTTTGGGTGGCTCCCCGAGGCTCAGATACCCAAAAAAAAGAAATTTATTGTAAATCTAATTTGGTCCACTCCCCGAGGCGTAACCAAATTAAACATGACAATTTTATTCAAAATAGGAAATTAAATTACAACAACTAACTTTAAATTGGACGGCTTCCCGAGGCTCAATCCAAAATAAAAAATTTTGTTAATAATTTAAAACCAATTCGAATTTAATTGTCAATTAATAATCCATAAATTTATCTAGACTTTCTTGAAAGAAAGTGCCCAAAATTGTGAGATTTCATAATAGGTTTTCAGAATAAATGTAAGTTTCTGGTACAAAGAAAAACTTACATATTTCCAAAATTAAAAAATTTCCAAAATAGGAAATTTCCAAAATTGGAAAGTTTCCAAAGATGGGAAGTTTTCACAATTATCATAAAATTTCAGAAACTAGGATATTTCAAAAAGTTTACGAAATTTCATGAGGATTTCCAAACTTTGAAATTCCTAAATCTAAAATTTATCATAATTGGAAAGTTTTCATAATTGAAAAATTTTCCAAAATTGTGATCATGACAAAGTTTTTCGCAAAATAATTATATGATTATGTCGAACACTAACCGGCTCTGATACCTCTGTTGGGACCGGGTGCATGTTGACATGGATACGGGTTCGTAATTTTAAAATTTAATTACGTGCAGCGGAAGGTTTAGCAAAAATAATTTCTTAAATTATTTTAACCACGTATCTAGCATGCAACCTTAAGTTGTGGAGACATGATCATACATTTAAAATTTTGCAGAAAGTAAACTAATTTACTTAATACCTCACGTAACTCGTAGAAAGGGACGAGATCCAACCGTAGTGTCCCTTGGAAGCTCCGCCTCTATTCACGTCCACGCCGAGTTCTCTTCGGGATGACTTCACAAAGCCACGAGTTTCGTGCCGACAAGAACTACTAGATTCTCCAAAGGCACGACAAGAATATCAAGAGAGAGAGATGAAAACTAACCACCAAGTAATGGAATCAAGATTCCGGGGAAGGAAGGAGTTGCGACCCGCTTCTTCTTCTTCTTCGGCACCTTCTTGGTGGATATGGCTCACGGCAACCCTAGGAGGACCCTCTAGGGCCGGCGCCCACTAGAGGAGGGAGAGGGAGAGAAGGAGAGGAAGAGAGGCTTGCTACTTAATCTCTTGATTGGAATTCAAGCCTTGCCTTGGTTCCTTTATATAGTAGCCTCTCCATCGCCAAGTCTCCCTTTTAACGGAATAAAATTTCATAAGAAATTTATCTTATAAATTTTTCTATGAATTATTCTGTTATGCCAAGTTTTATTATAACTAAATTTATAATAAAACAAACATATCTCCCCTTTTATTATGGAATAAATTTTTACAAGAAATTTATTATATAAATTTTTCTTATCGTGGAAAAATCAATTCATAATTGATTTTATAAAATAAAATAAACCAATCCAAGGTTTATTTTAATTTCCATGAAAATAAATCTCTTTATATAAATTTCTTTATATAAATTTATTTATCCATAATTTTATAAAACAAATCGCGCTTGATTTATTTTATAATTTAAACCAAATAATTTGGTTTCCCTCCATGTTGTGGCCGGCCAAACCAAAGAGGGTGGGGACCCTCTTTGGCCGGCCAAATCCAAGCCGTCTCCTTGCGAATTAAACTCATTTAATTCGCCCAATAAGCCTTCAAAAGACTTAGCCATTTTAAGCTTCCGATGCGTCTCTGACAAATTCAGATTCGACATATTTCTCTTGATCGGAAAATCCAATTTTCAACTCGTTTTAAATCCCTCGGATTACTCGTAGTGCGTGTGACTAAATAGGCTTTCAATTTATGTTGGCCGTCTATAATTAACTAATTATAGAACGATCATGAGTGGCATCTAGTAGTACATCATGATCCCCAATTAATCGAAAGATCAACGGTTGACCTCAGAAATAATTTTGAAACCCTTCAGCAGCTATAATGAATCGTGCCTCATTCCCTTCATCATCTTATACCCACTTGGTTCAGGACACGGTCTATGTGTGTCAGTCCCCACTAGGCTGACTACGTCACACCTAGCCCAAGTAGTGTCTTTCTCGTCCAACGGATTCTAATTACTCTCATGTTTCTTAGAGATTCATACTCGGAACATGATATGCTCTGGCCAGAGGCTTCGAGTAACAATCCGACGATAGGCCTTGGGTATACATCTCCACGCAAGGAGTGGTGAATCCTTTGTAGGCTGTTCAAACATCTTCGGGCACTTCGGCTTATACCCAATCATCCTGGGTCCACACCTCCTTAGAGATGCTTGCTTAAGATGTTAAAGTATATGTCTCCATGACCAAGATGACTTGAACACCGCAAGTCAAAGGAACATCGTACTTAAGCTGCAGTAAGAACTTTCATTGACATATCTATATGTAGATTACCATATGAAGTTTTACAGCTAGTCACTCCAATGAACTAGTTCCCTTAACTAGCATCCATGTTTATCTCCGGACATCCCAATGTCACCAGCCAGTGAGAATCAGCTGATTAGAGAATAACCCATGCTAGTCTCAACAGAATTGACAGTGTCCATATTTATCAATTCATCGACTAGGGACAATTTAAACACTTCACAATTGCACATGTAGAGATAATCACTAGTTGTGAATTCATCACAAATTCTCTCATGCTGTGAATTGTATTGCGGACATTCAGTAAATGAGTTTAAGATCTCAATCAAATACATGAACATGTATACTCAAATAGTGAATATTCTTTTATTAAAGTAAATGATTACAATCATAAGGCGATTGCCTTAGGACACTTCTCTCATATTACTAATAGTCTACCCATGTCCAGCTTCTGGAATCCTTCACGAAGGCTCTGGAGGATAAGAATAAAGAATAGGAACAACAAATAGCTCTAAAAGAATATGACCTAGAGCTAGCGGCCTCCTATGCCTCTGACCTTCAGGAGGGGATCACTCGAGCCCAGGATAAGGCTTAGGCCACCTCCCAGAAACTCCAAGAAACACTGGGAGCCCAGGATAAGGCTTGTGCCACTTGGGAGGTGGCAGAATTAAAAACTGCAAAGAAGGAGGTTGAGGCTGAGCTAGAGAAGCAAAAGGTTGACCACGCATCCTAACTATCCAAGGTCGAGGCGAAGTTCTAGGCCAAATTCTTGCAGTCTGACGAGTTTAGCGACATCCTAGATGGGAAGGTAATGAAGCGTCTGAAATAGGGCTTCCATGGTGCCATTAGTCAATTGAAGAAGGCCCAACTGCTGAAACCAGATGCAAACCTAAGTTCCATAAACGTCGGCCAGGTTTGGGACGAGCTCTCACCCGAAGAGCAAGAAATATAAGGCCTTTCCCAGACCAAGGCCTCGCTATTATTTTATCTTTTTATCTTCGACAACTTTATCATTCTTCCATATGTGCTAGATATGCAATTATTCCGAGTATAATGAAAAATCCTTTTTTGGCCTGCTGCTTTGAGTTCTTCTTCTACTCTTCTCCTTATGCCTCCTGTGTCCCTACATGAAGCGCAAGGAAATTGATGGTCGGGTGTTTCTCCCTAACTCACCGAGCAAGGGTGCTGTCCGGCAGCCCTTCGATATGGGTAGTGTGAGGCCCAATGCCGGAAGGAAACAGGAGTCAACTCACCGTGCAGGGGGTAGGGTTTTACTACTCTTGGTCGGACATTTAAAGTACCCGGCCCAAGCCTACTTACCACGGATGTAGTAGGGTTTTGCCAGCTCTTGGCCGGGCATTGGATACACCGAGGCCAAGCCTACTCACCATGGATATAGTAGGGTTTTCAGCTCTTGGTCGGGCATTGGATGCACCAAGGTCAAGCCTACTCACAGCGGAGGTAGTAGGGTTTTCCAGCTCTTGGCTGGGCATTGGATGCACCGAGGCCAAGCCTCTTATCACGGAGGTAGTAGGATTTACGGAGGTAGGAGGGTTTTTTAGCTCTTGGTCGGGCATTGGATGCACCAAGCCTACTCATCGCGGAGGTAGTAGGGGTTTTCAGCTCTTAGCCGAGCATTGGATGCACTGAGGCCAAGCCTACTCACCGCAGAGGTAGTAGGGTTTTCCAGCTCTTGGCCGGGCATTGAATGCACCGAGGCCAAGCCTACTCACCACGGAGGTAGTAGGACTTTTCAGCTCTTGGCCGGGCATTGGATGCACCGAGGCCAAGCCTACTCACGGCGGAGGTAGTAGGGTTTTACAGCTCTTGGTTAGGCATTGGATGCACCGAGGCCAAGCCTATTAACCGCGGAGGTAGTAGGGTTTTTCAGCTCTTGATCGGACATTGGATTCATTGAGGCCAAGCCTACTCTTGAAAGGAGTAGGTGAAAGACGTGTTCCCCCGGAAGCGAATATTAGGCGTCGGTTCGACCTAGGGTTTTGTGAAAACCCAAAGTCAGAACCAAACCCTTAAGATTAAGGATATATATATGTTTGCTTGTATTTATGTATCTTGCAGGTACCTAAAATGGAAGACAAAGAAGACAAACAAACACACAACGCGGCTGGAAAGCAGGCTGCTAGGCGCCCCCATCAACTAGGGCGCCTCAATGAATGGAGGCAAACCAGGCTCTTCATTCAGGCGCCCCATATGTCACAGGTGCCCTGGTTGAAAGCTGTATTTGCTGTTGCGAGTTCGAAGCAGAGATAAGCTTTGACCAAGCTCTGTGAGGCGCCTGAATGGTCCAGGGTGCCCTGGTTAAGGGCTTTATCGGTTGCGGCGAGTTCGGCAAGGAGATAAGCTTTGACCAAGCCCTGTGAGGCGCCCTCTTCGACACAGGCGCCCTCTTCGACACTGGCGCCCCAATGAAGGCTATAAAAGGGGCTTCGACCCCTCAGCTCAACACACAACTTCTGAAACCATTCTAAACTTCTCAAGTGATGACAAAGTGCTAACGACGAAGATCTGCGTCCAGGAGGCTCCAGGAGGAAGTGCGCGACACTTCGGAGGTCCAGATCGGCCGAGTCTTCATTTCTTGTTGTTCGGTTTGATTTACATTTCAGTACTTAAGTTATTTAACATTTGTGATTGTATATCTTGTACTGTAAGACGAGTTTGTCCGCCTCCGGAAAGTCCAGAAAGGAGACCATTAGTGGACGGGCGTTCTCGTGCTTAGGCCTTGGATGCACTGACGTTGGGGGGTCGGGAACCAAGTAAAATCCCGTGTGTAATTTGTGTCGTTCGTTACTTTACTGTTTTATTTTCCGCTGTGCTACTAACACTTTGATTAGAACAAATCTTGAAAGTATACGAAAGACGATTTCCACGAAAGATTGTTACGGTCGATATTCACCCCCCCTCTATTGACGACACCGGTCCTACAATTGGAATCAGAGCAAGGTTGCTCTTCACCAGACTAACCGCCAACGGAGCAAAGACGTCAGGAGTTGAGGGGGAGCCCAGGGGTGAATCAGGTACAACTTTTTTTAATGTCAGTTTTTAAATTTCATATTATATGCTTTAAGTGCAGGGAGAGAGGGCACTATAAAAATCAGTGCCCTATTCGTAAGACTTGGTCTACACCACCGGAAGCAAAGGAGGCACCAGCGCCCGGAATCTGGAAGGATAAAGTCAAATACGGTGCTTCAAATGCGAAAAGTACGGGCACTACAAGAATAAATGTCCGGCGAATGTACGCAAAATTTACATTCTTAGAAATTTTCAATTTCCTGCACAATCGTATGATAAGTTAGATAATTTTTCTGGAAAGTTAAAATTACTGCATAGTCAAATTAACGTTTTGCATGCTCAATTAGAAAACGTAGATATTACTAAAATATCAAAAATTAATTGTTTAATCTTTAATATTAATTCAACAATTTCTGAAATTAATTCTAATGTTGCTGATAACTCTGAAATCAAATTTGAAAATTTTAATAATAATTCTGAATTCAAATGTGAAAATCTTACTGATAATTCTGAATTCAAATTTAAAAATCTTACTGATAATTCTGAATTCAAATTTAAAAATCTTACTAATAATTCTAAATTCAAATTTGAAAATTTTACCGATAATTCTGAATTCAAATTTGAAAATTTTATTGATAATTCTGAATTCAAATTTGAAAATCTTACTGATCTGAATTCAATTTTGAAAATCTTACTGATAATTCTGAATTCAAATTTGAAAATTTTACTGATAATTCTGAATTCAAATTTGAAAATTTTACTGATAATTCTGAAATCAAATTTAAAAATCTTACTGATAACTCTGAAAATTGTGATATTAATTTTGAAAATATTAAAAATATTTCTGAGGATAAAGATGATTTTTCAGAAAATCGTAAGGATAAAATTGAAAATATTTCTGATAATTCTGAGGATAATAGAGATGAAATCCTTTTAGATAATAGTTTAATTATCGTTTTAGATAATTTTGAAGATTATTACAAAATATTAACTAGTGGCTCAAATTACTCCACCTACTTTGAGGATATTGAAGGATGTGATTTTGAGGATAAGGAGGAAAATGAACTTTCTGAGATCAAGGCTATAGTTAATAAAATTCATAAAAAGTCAAACAAATCAAAATTGTTAGAAAAACTTGAAAAATTAGACAAAACTGAAATAGTAATGAATCAAAAATTTTCAAAATAATAAAAATGATGAAATTAAACCCATAATTATTAATTAATCATTTTAACCTTAATTATTCCAACCCTAATTAATCCATAATTATTTCAACCTTAATTAATCTTTAATTATTTCAACCTCAATCAATTCTTAATTAATCTAAGTAAACATTAATTAAGTCTTAATCATAATTAATTCAACTTCAATTAATTAATTCTTAATCAATCTAATTAAATCTTAATTAAGTCAACCTCAAGTTAACTCTTGATTAATTCGACTTAAATCCAATTAATTCTTAATTAACTTAATAAATTAAATTAATTCTTAATTAATTTAATTTTAATTAATCATCAATTTTGATTAATCCTCAAATCAATTTAATTTTTATTAATTCTTAATGAGTTTAACTTTAATTAATTCTTAATTCAAATTCAGTTAATTCTTAAATAACTTAAACTCAACCTAAATAAAATTTTACCCAAACCATAACAATTAATTTAATAAAATTAAATATGTCAAAGTGGGTTGGAATATTCGCGGGTTCACACGACATGTATCAAATCGGGAATTTGATACATCTTTAGAAACTTAATTAAATATTTTGACTTGTCTGACTCATGCATAACTGTCATGCCATTCATCTGCTATTTTTTTTAAATATATATCATGTCATTCATATTTAAATTTATGCATGATTTAGAACGGTTATAGGAAAAAGACTAATTAAAACTTGAACAACCTAGTATTAGGTGGAGGTGAGATGATAGTACATTAGGGAAGCCCTTCTAATAAGGTCAAGTATATACTACTTAGTCTGTTTAGTCTAGTGGAATTAGCCGAAGCTACCGATCCAAGACGTAAACTAGTTAGACCAGAATTTTTCAAAAAGTAACTTTGAAAATGAATTTTCGATAAAAGGCTTTGTCAAGAAAAGGGTTGTTGCTCCAATAAGACTACGACCAAAGAAGGCCTTGTGCCTCGCCAAGACCTGGAAGCCAATTAATGAAAATCAAATTCAATTTACTGTTTGTTAAATTTGAATCTTACACAAGTTTTGATTAACTCTTAGATTTAACAATAAATTAAGAAAAATTATTCAAGCATCTTATAAAACACCCATAAGGCAACCTTGTTTGGTTGTACTGAGACATCTAAAATGGGTGAGATGTTAAGGACTAATAAATTAAAAAATATTTTTCAAAATTGTTTTCCAAAACTCTTAAAATATTTTTTCTAAAAATTTATTTTCAAAATAGTGCTTTAACATAATAATGTTTTTATGAATTTCATGATTGTCTGATTGTTTATACATATTATATATACATTTTCAAAATTATATCTTTTTGAAAAATTATTTGACCTACACAATTAGACACAAGCCTCTTAGGTCAACACTAAAGTCCCCTAAGACACTTAGATAGAGTCAAACGGTACAGGGGGAGTGTTTTATTCTTTTAATTTTTTTTTCTTTCAAAAAATTGTGTTTTAAAAAATTCACTATCACTTATATTTTCCGAAAACTATGCTATCATTTCAAAATATGTCTTTCAAATACTTATTTTTTTTTCAAAATGCACTCTAAAATTGTGCTTATTTCCCTTTTGATCTTGATAAACCCTAAAGACACAGAGGAAAGTCTACTTTATGATCTACAAGAACTCCTAGGATGTGTCAAATTTAGGGGGAGTCTAAATCAAAAGAAATTATTTCTAGCAATTGTCCTTTTTGAAATTATTAGATAATTCTTTTGGTCTGAACCAAACCCTAAAGACTCAGAGGAAGAGTACTTATAGATACAAGCTTTCTAGGACTGGGTCATGTTTAGGGGGAGGTCAAATTAAAAGAATTATTGAACATTTCAAAATAATATGTTTTCATACACTGATTTTCAAAATCCTTATCAATAATTTTCCTTTTCAAAATACTATCATTTTAAATCATTTGTTTTATGAAAATATTGTCATTTTCAAATTTGTAAACTTATAGAATCAATTTAAAATAATATTTTTTCTTGAGTTTGAAAAATTTTCCAGGACACTTAGGGAAATGCCCTTGTAGTTAATAAGGTTTCCTAGGATTGTGTCAGACTGAAAAAAAACCAAGTCAAGTAAAGTATTATAATTCTTTTTTGAAAAACATATTTCAAAAAGTACTTATATCTTTCAAAAATGCTTTTCAAAACGTACTTATATCTTTCAAAAATGCTTTTCTAACTCATAATATTTTTCAAAGTACTTATGTGTTTCAAGTTCATTTCAAAGATACTTAAAAAGTATTTTTCAAGGTACTTATGTTTTTCAAAGTACTTATTGTTTCAAAAATAATGCATAATATGTTTCAAAAAGTACTTGCACTTTTCAAAAGCTCAAATATTTTTCAAAATTACTTGTAAAATATTCAAAATAATTTTTGAAATGGTTTCAAAAAGGAACCAATGTTCACAAAGTACAAATATTTTTAAGAGTGCAGATATTTTTCAAAATACTAAGGGGGCATTTGGTTTAGGATAATAGGGACTAGGGAATGAGAATGGATGGTAATCATTCCCATTGATATTGTTTGGTAAGTGTCAATGGTAATGAAAATAAAGGAATTATTCCCTCATTTTCATTCCCTACTCCCGCCTCATCAATCAAATTCCTCAATCATTCCTTCCTTTTCATTTATCCAAAACACTCCTTTTTTTATTTTATGTTTTATATTTTTCATTTTACTATTTCTTTTTATATTATCTCATTTTACTTTCTCTCTCTATATTTTAAAATTTCTCTCTACATATTTATTCTTTTCTCTCTCTATAATTTCTATTATTTTCTCTCTCTACCTTTCTGATCTCATTTTCTCTTTATATATTTTTAATATTACTTTCTCTCTCTACCTCTCTTATTATAATTTATCTATCTTAATTTTTCACTTTTTTTTATATTTTCTATATCACTTTTTCTCTATATTTTCTATATCACTTTCTCTCTCTATATTTTCTATATCACTTTCTCTCTCCACTTTTCTCATCACTTTCTCTCTCTATATATTTTGATAATCACCTTCGCTCTCTACCTCTCTTATCATAATTTATTTTTCATTATTTTTGTATATTTCATATATCACTTTCTCTCTCTACATTTTCTATATCACTTTCTCTCTCTACCTTCTCATCTCACTTTATCTCTATATATTTTCAATATCACTTTCTCTCTCTACCTCTCTTATTATAATTTATCTATCTTTATTTTTTTACTTTTTCTCTATATTTTCTATATTATTTTCTCTCTCTATATTTTCTATATCACTCTCTCTCTACCTTTCTCATCTCATTTTCTCTCTATATATATTTAATATTACTTTCTCTCTCTACTTCTCTTATCATAATATATCTATATTTATTTTTTACTTTTTTCTATATCTTCTATCACTTTCTCTCTCTACATTTTCTATATCATTTTTTCTATCTCTCTCATCTCATTTTTTCTCTCTATATTTTTTTAATGATTTCTCTCTCTATTTTTTATCACATCTATCTTATCTTATTTTTTCTCTCTACTTTTTATCTTTATTTTCTCTCTTATTTTATTTTCTCCTATTTTTTTCTTCTAATTTCTTTTTTTTACCTTACTTCTCATAATTTCTCTCTATATTTTTCTAATTTATCTCTTAACTGATTTTAATTTACTTTCTCTATTTTGTAATAATTTTATTATTTTAGGTAACTTTGAAATTTTATGGATTCCCATTACTAAAGTTAAACTGAACCAAACATCATCAATGACAATAATTTTCATTCCAGGATTTGAACCAAACACTACCAATGGAATCCTGATTCTCATTCCCATTGACCTCTCAATGAATCTCATTACCATTCCGATTAACAAATTAGAACCAAACGCCCCCTAACATTTTTTAAGTATTCTTCGAAATACACTATTTGTCAAGTGAAAATATTTTTATAAGTGCAATTTGTTTTGAAAAATCTCTTCTAAATGAAAGTTTGTCTATGCCAATAGTTTTCTAAGTGCAAGAATTTTTGAAGTTTAAAATATTTTCCTACAAATACATAATATTTTTCAAAGTACACAATACCTTTCCAAGTAAAATCATTTTTGGGTGCAATTTAAATACTTAGATTTTTTTAACAAGGCTTTTTGTTATTCTTTCAAAGATCTATACTAAGTCCTTCTAAAAGATTTTTTTTTATTGTTGCAAGTGTTTTTTCGGTGTTTCGATGTATGACAAAGGGGGAGTGTGCGCTTAAGTTAGAATTTTTTACTTTTTTTTCTCTTCCCAAAGGATCAAAATGTATTTTCAAACTTAGATCATTTTTTTCATTTGATCCCAATAGTTAAAATTTAGCCCTTTCAACCAATCTAACTTAAGATATTGTCAAACATCAAAAAGGGGGAGATTGTTGGTGCAAGATGCATCAGTTATGTCCTCCTCTAAGTGTTTCAATGTTTGACAATATACTTAAGTCAGTGATACATTGAACAAGGGAAGGGTAGTCAAGAAAACTAGACCAAAGTGAAGAAAAAGTCCTAGTTAACCTAGGCACTAAGTCCTGGTTCTAAGAATTGGGCACTAAGACCTGGTGAGTGAAGCTGGGCACTAAGACCTGGTGAGTGAAGCTGGGCACTAAGACTTGGTGAGTGATGCTGTGCACTAAGTCCTGGTTCGTGGAATTGGGCACTAAGTCCTGGCCAAGGGTTAGGCACGAAGACCTGGTTCGAGGAATTGGGCTAAAGTCATGATGAGTGAAGTTAGGCACCAAGTCCTGAACCTAGGGTTTGGGCATGAAGTCTTGGTCCGAGGGATTGAGCAACTTAGCTGAGCGATGACTAAGGACATAAGTAGAGACGGGTCGAGGTTCGGACATCTCGTGATCCGAGAGTATCGAAGGCTAAGTAAAAGTCCAACCGAATGGACTGATTGGCAAAAAAGTAAAAGTCCAACCGAATGGACTGGCTGGCAAAACTTCTCCTGAAAGGAGTAGCTGAAAGGCGCGTTCCCCTGGAAGGGAGCATTAGGCGTCGGTTCGACCTAGGGCTTCGCGGAAACCCAAAGTCAGAACCAAACCCTTAAGATTAAGGATATATATATGTTTGCTTGTATTTATGTATCTTGCAGGTACCTAAAATAGAAGACAAAGCAGACAAACAAACACACAACATGGCTGGAAAACAGGCTGCTAGGCACCCCCATCAACTAGGGCGCCTCATGAATCGAGGCAAACCAGGCTCTTTATTCAGGCGCCCCATATGTCACAGGCGCCCTGGTTGAAAGCTGTATCTGCTGCTGCGAGTTCGAAGTAGAGATAAGCTTTGACCAAACTTTGTGAGGCGCCTGAATGGTCCAGGGTGCCTTGGTCAAGGGCTTTATCGGCTGCGGCGAGTTCGGCGCGGAGATAAGCTTTGACCAAGCCCTGTGAGGCACCCCCTTCGACACAGGCCCCCCAATGAAGGCTATAAAAGGGGCTTTGACCCCTCAGCTCAACACACAACTTCTGAAACCATTTTAAACTTCTCAAGTGACGACAAAGCGCTAACGACGAAGCTTTGTGACCAGGAGGCTTCAGGAGGAAGTGCATGGCACTTCGGAGGTCCAGATCGGTCGAGTCTTCAATTCTTGTTGTTCGGTTTGATTTACATTTCAGTACTTAAGTTATTTAACATTTGTGATTGTATATCTTGCACTGTAAAACGGGTTTCTCCGCCTCCAGAAAGTCCGAAAAGGAGACCATTAGTGGACGAGCGTTCCCGTGTTTAGGCCTGGGATGTACTGACCCTGGGGGGTCGGGAACCAAGTAAAATCCCGTGTACAATTTGTGTCGTTCGTTACTTTACTATTTTATTTTCCGCTGTGCTACTTGGCTCTGACACCACTTGTGGGGATCGGTGCCGTCGATAGAGGGGGGGTGAATATCGACTTGTTAAAATTTGAGGAAACTTGTCGTTCGATCATTCGTTCTAGATACAGAGTTAGTAGCAGCGGAAAACAGAAAGAACGAAAAACTAAATGATAGAGTGCACACGGATTTTCACTTGGTTCCCAACCCCCTAGGGTCAGTACGTCCAAGGCCTAAGCATGGGAAACACCCGTCCACTAATGGTCTCCTTTCCGGACTTTTTGGAGGCGGAGAAACCCATCTTACAGTGCACGATTTACAATCAAAATGATTAACAAAAGTAAATGCATAATGTAAATCAAACCAAACAAGAGTTGACGATCCCGGCCGATCTGGAACTCCGAAGTGTCGTGCACTTCCTCCTGGAGCCTCCTTGGTCGTAGGGCTTCGTCTCTAGAACGTTTCTTTCGCTCGAAATGCTTAGAATGTCGTTGTGATTGTTGTTCTGAGTTGAGGGGTCGAACCCCATATAACCTTGTCTAGGGTGCCTGTGTTGCTATGGGGCACCTCAGTTGCGGTCAAAAGTTCATCCGAAATGCTATCTTCGCGAAGCTGATAAAACCTCCTTCTTGGGTGCCCTAGACCTTTTTGGGCGCCTGATTCATTCAGGCGCCTGGCATCCAGGGCGCCTGGCTTGATGGGGGCGCCCTGGTTCAATGAGGGCGCCCAGGAAGCTGTGTTTCAGCCTCTTTGCGTTTGTTTGCCTACCTTGTCTCCAATTCTAGGTACCTATAAAATACACAAACACAAGGCAAACACATATATATTCTTAGCCTTAACGAGTTGGTTCTGACTTCGGATTTCCTGTGAAACCCTAGGCTGGACTGATGCCTATGTTCCCTTCCCAGGGAACGCGCCTTTCACCTACTCCTCTTAGGAGAAGTTTTGCCAACCGGCCCATCCGGTTGGACTTTTGCCCAGCTTCACTCATCAGGACTTTTGCCCAATCATATGACCAGGACTTTGTGCCCAGTCCACGACCAGGACTTCGTGCCCAGCTTCACTCACTAGGACTTCGTGCCCAATCCACGACCAGGACTTATTACTCAACCCTATGTCAGGACTTCAGTGCCCAGCTTCACTCACCAGGACTTCGTGCCCAGTCCACGACCAGGACATCCCTAGTAAACCACAATGAATCCCTAGCATTGATTTATATGACATCTATACATCAAAAATCAACTTTCATGCAATATGACCCCAATGTCATATTTTATGCATGATCCTCAAACCCAATGTGTCAAATCCCTAGGATTGAGACTTCAAATCTGTCTCGAACTCCTTTGGCACACTCTATAACCCATCTAGACTTCCGAGAGAAATCCTCCCGAGATTCATAGACCATGGGTCCCAACTTGACTCCTTGAGCTCCCCCTTGAGCTCTTAGCCATAGTCTCCTCCCTAGGTGATTCATCAAACACTAGGTCACACCGGTGTACCTCCGGTGACCCTTGGCCTACAACCTTAACTTTCTTAACTTTGGACACCTTATCCTTGGTTAAATTCTTCTTCTTCCCTTTAAATGGCTTTCCCTTGCCATTCTTAGACTTCTCCTCCTTGCCATAGTTATATGCTACCCTAGCATATTTCTTTTCATTGGCATCGGAGAACTTAGATCGGTATCCTAAACCCAATCTATCATTGTTGGGTTTTTGACCATCCAACACCCTTCTTAGACTTGGGTTTAGGGTTTACCTCCTTTTTCGTACCCAATGGACACTTGTCCTTGTAGTGTCCCTTTTAATTGCACCCAAAGCAAATTATGTGATTCTTTGACTTTGCTTTGATGGAGGTGGAAACTTCTTCTTGCTCCGACATTGAGGATGGTCTTTCCTCCCCCTAAATCCCACTACAACAAATTTGACTTTTCGCAGCGCACATTTATGCTATCCGCAGCGCGCATTGTATGCTGCGAAGTTCAAAGCTGTTGAAAGTCATAAGTTATCCGTAGCGCACATCCGCGCGCTACGGAAGGCCTTTTCCGCAGCGCACGAATGCACGTGCGGAAGAGGTTTTCCGCAGTGCGCGGATACGCGCTGCGGCTAGTTACCATAGAAAATTAAAAAAAAATCACATGCTCAGTTATATCGAACATATTGTATAATAAAGCAACGAAAGACAATTCCTAATGTTTAATTTGCATACACAAATTCTCACAAGTACAGAGCAAGTTTTGATACATCATGTAGCACACGCTCAGTTAGTATCGAATTCTATTTTACAATGATAATCAGATTTTTCTCGGTTTGGTGATAACTTAATTAAACATAATACCCTACAAAACCGAAAGCTTAATTAAACCTCTGAAGCTGCAATATAGCCTCCGCAAGACCCAAATGACTTGGTAAAAGTTCCCATCATGATATCAACATCAGCTGGATCCACCCCTAGGAGCTCACATACACCTCTGCCAGATTTTCCAACAGTGCCTATGCTGTGTGCCTCGTCCAAATATATGTATGCCTGACCCAGATAGACAATAGTTGTTACTGCACGAAGAGAAACTCCATACATGTAGGAAAAGCATCAAATTTATTTGCTAAATAAATGTGGTTAAGGGGATAGAAAATGGTGAATATGTACTAGAGTAGAATCTCAACATGGGACTTTGACAAACCTTGTACTTCTTGCAGATAACTACTATCTCAGGCAGCTTAGAGAACTCTCCTTCCATATTGTATATTCCTTCCACAATGACCATTATCTTCTTCCATGGTTTGTCAGTGCCAGGTTGCCCCTTGACTATCTGCTTTCTCAGTAACTCTTCCAACTGAGATGGACCTGCCCATCCAAAATAAACCTTTGATAAAATTATGTGGAGCTTAGTAACATCAAATCTTCAACAACTTAATCAAATCGAGAAAAGCTTAATGTCGTGCTCAATGTGCAGAGCTTACTGTTGTGTTGGAAAACCAAAACTGTGGCACCAGAAGCTCGAGCACCATTGACAATGGAATTATGGTTGAAGTAATCACTAATAATTAGACCGCCCTGTTTAAGTACAAGAGTGTGAATTAAAACTCACATAATTTCATCTTGGATACCAAATTGCATGACCATGTGAAGAAAAAAGTCAAAATTGAGTATGAACCTCTCCAACTAAAGCATAACTCTTGAGAAAATTAAATTCTTTAGAACTTTCAAGGAGACAACTCTACATACCTGCATCTGCCCGCGAGCTGCAAGTAGTAGGAGCATAACTCTTGAGAGATTCGATCACATGAGGTGTACAGTACTCGTCTCCTGCAGCAAACCCAAGATAGTTGTATGATCCAAGGTTGAGGCATCTTGTTGTGTTTGTAGTTCGGCTGCATACATGATAACATGAACGGATTGCTATCAATAACTCCTCTTGGTCTGGAAGAGCTTCCATAAACCAAGCAATATCTTTCTTCTTAAAAAAAAATTCAAGATGGGATTGACATCAATGCAAAATTAACATACTGTAGAGTCTTGTTATTGTCATTGGAGTTAAAGCTCGACCACATCGATCCAAGCATCTGGTGCACGCGCGATTGGGCGACCAAAACAATCCTGCCATACCAAACAAATATAGTTCACTGATCATTTGAAACATCACACATCAGCTAAATCTTTCTGCATCAAAGCCCTTCTACTGAGACACCTCTTCATCTCTTTGTCACCCACCTAACTCCCATTAATTCAAGTTAATCATTCCATGACTTCTTCGTCAAAGACGATTTAAATTCACTAATTCAGCCACAACCTCATGTATACAACCGCTGCATGTGTCAAATCTTTTACTATTTGCCTAGTAATGAACTGGAAGAATACATACTAGGACTGAAGCCAGTAATTGGTTCCAGAGAACCTTTGCAAGACCTACCTTCCAAACAAATCCAAAAAAAAAGAAGCAAAAAGAAGGATAATAGCAACATAAACAAATATTACTGGAAACAATAAAAAATGTCGGATTAAAATTATGAAGATTCTCTAACCCTATAAATACTAGATCTCCAGTCACGAACCAGAAAACCAAAACCATATGCTGATCAAGCTAACTGTCAACTTGATGGAAGAAGACTCCCTCTCCCAAAAGAAGTCTACCCTAGTTGTAAGAAGGACGTGTTAAGAATGAGCCAGACAAAGCTTTTTCCCACATCGATCCCGCTGATTAAAAAAAAAATCTTCATTGACCCAAGAAAAGAGTTTATTCTACAACACAGGACACAATCAAAAGAAAATTGCAAGTTTACCAAACTCACTCTCAGGGTACAACCGAGGGGCTGCTCGAGGGGAGGCGGTGCGTGGCGAGGGGAGGCTGTGCGCGGCGAGGGGAAGGGAGGCATGTCGAGGGGAGGCAGTGCACGGCGAGGGGAAGGGAGGCGCCGCGAGGGGAGGCGGTGCGCACGAAGGGAGGTAAGAGAGCAAAAAACCCACCTGGAGGCGGAAAATCCCACCCAGTCTGCGCGGCGGGGAAGAGAGGAGCAGCGTCGGGGAAGAGCAGCATCGGGGAAGAGAAACCTATCTGCGCGGCGGGGAAGAGAGGAGCAGGGGGAAGAGAGGAGCAGCGTCGGGGAAGAGCAGCGTCGGGGAAGAGAAACCTATCTGCGCGGCGGGGAAGAGAGGAGCAAGCATCGGGGAAGAGAAACCTAGCGCAACGGACGAAACACGTGGGCACGGGTTTATGACGAGTAACCTTTTAGCGGCGTACACTCCGTGTGCGCTGCAAATACTAGTAAATATTAATAATTTTTACAACGCGCTTGTGTGCGCGCTACGGAAATCTAATTTATTTAATAAAATTTATAATAAAATAATAAATATATAAGATTTTTAATGGCGTACATATTATGTACGCTGCGAAAAATAGTATTAATAGTGCGCAAAAATTGTGCACTGTTAATACTAAAATATGAACTACTATCTGCAGCACACTTAATTAGGTGCGCCGTAATAACTATTATTAACAGCACACTATAATTGCGCGCTGTTGATGACGCACTGTGGAAAGTCATATTTGTTGTAGTGTCCTTAACGTGGAGACTTCTTCGATTTCTTTCTCACTTGAGGATGTGGTCGATTCCACTTTCTCCTCCTTTTCGGATGTTGACCTTGATTCAACTTCCGACAGGTCCTCTTTTTCTTCGACCAATGACCCATTTTCCTTGGGCTCCTCTTCTCCTTGTCTTTGTGTCGAATTTTCATGTAAAGCTATCACCTTTCTCCATAGCTCATACACATTCTTGTATTCTCCTACATTTGACAATATATGAATGTAATAAATTTAATACAATTCTAGTTACCTCTTTATTCGTCTCCTCTTCCTCCTCTTGATCCTTGGTCCAATACCAAGGTCGGAGGTGTTTTCACTTCTTGTCCGTTGGAGCTTCAAATGGAACCTCCAATGTGGTCCAATGGTCCCAATCCATTTAGAACCACGTCTCCAACCGCTTCCTCCAATAATCGAAGTCATCTCAATCGTATGGAGGTGGGATCCGAATATCCCATCCAAACGGATCTTCCGAATTCATCTTCCTCTAGCACCTTTGCTCTTTTGGCGGTTATTCCAACAAGAGCGAACCTCGCTCTGATACCACTTGTTGGGACCTTTACGTTTAGCTAGAGGGGGGGGGGGTGAATAGCTACTTTTCGATTTTCTTCCTACACGTGTTAGCAAGCGCAAGTGGAAAACTAAAACAATGAATAAACAAACGCTAACACAAACCATTTACGTGGTTCGGAGATAAGGCTCCTACTCCACGGCTATCCATAAGGTGGACGATCCTGATCCGTCGGTGGATGAGTCCCCGGAAGACCTCCGGCTAGCTCTTGTTGCTCCTTGTGGATGGATAAACCTCGCCATAAACCCTCGACAATACCTGAACACTAGGAGACTACTAATAAGCTCTAACCAAGCTTATTTCGTCAAACCTTTCCCAGCCAAACCGAGCTCTCTTAAATAGAGCTCATAGCTGAAAAGAGCCATTACCAGTCGACTGATCCAAGCACCAGTCGACTGGTCCACCGAATATTTGAACGTTACAGACCAACGTTCGAATACCAGTCGATTGCACCTAAGATCAATCGACTGATCTTTCTGTGCACTTCATCAGTCGACTAATTCAAGCATCATTCGACTGGTCCACCCCTAAACCTAGGGTTTCTCTTCCCGAGTACAATTCTCTCAGCACTCAGACCCTCACGACTCAGCTGACCCTTCATTCAGCAGCCTCGATCTGTTGCCTTCAAGCCTTCTTCGACTTTGGCTCTCGTCCCTCGGATGCATGCAAGCCTATGGCTCGTCTCCCCATGTCATCCTTCGCGTATGCCTCGAAGTGTGCTTCCCTGGCTCATTGTTCCTGCTTTGTCCACGGTCCCTCGGATGCATGCAAGCCTACGGCTCGTCTCCCCATGCCATCCTTCACCGGTCCCGAAGCCATCCAGCTAAGTCCATGTGTATCCTGCAAGCCTACACACTCAAATACACATATTAAACACAAGGATGAACCTAACTTAAACCCTTTTTCCAAACATCAAAACACATGGTCACTCCAGACCATAGATTGCCCCAACAAAGATGTTGGGGAGTTCCTCAACCCAGCTGCCTCCGACATGATCTAGCTTTATCTTAAGTCCCCTGAGGATTTCGTGATTAACAACTTCGACTTGTCCATTGCCCTGCGGGTACGCCACTAATCTGAAAGCTTGTCGAATGCCCAACCCCTCGCACCATTTTTTGAGCTTGCGCTCGAAAAACTGCCTCCCATTATCTGACACTAGTTTGTGGGGGATGTCGTATCTGCAGACGATATCCCCCATAGGACTTTCATCACGGCGGCCTCCGTGTGTGCTAGGGGTTCAGCTTCCACCCATTTGGAAAAATAGTCGATGAGGACTAGCAGGAACTTTTTCTGCTGTGGCCCGATTGGGAAGGGGCCTACAATGTCCATCCCCCACTGATCGAATGGGCAGGACACTGTAAAGACTCGCAAGGGTTCGGTCGGTCGATGGGTCACATACTGATGTCTCTAGCAGGCCTCACATCCAACCATGAACTTGAGAGCATCGGCTTGGAGAGTGGATCAAAAGTATCCTGCCAGGATAATTTTCCTAGACAGAGACCCCCCTCCAATGTGACTCCCGTAGATGCCCTCATGCACTTCACGCATCATGTAGTCGGCTTCTTCTGGTCCGACACATTTGAGGAGTGGTTGAGCAAAGACTCTCCTGTATAGTTGATCGCCGACCAGTGTGAATCTGGTTGCCCGACGGCGGAATAGTCGGCATCCTTGGTCCATGCTCGGAACGTTCCCACTGTGTAGGAACTCCACATATGGATCTCTCCAATCAGCTCCGGTGTTGCCTTCTGCTTCCTCAGCAATCTATGCTACCGTCCCCTCCCGAGCACTAGGTTCATCTAGCTGCCACGTCAAAATGGAGCTAGCCAGCTTAGCTAGTTCGTCGGCCCTGGCATTGTCTGCCCTGTGTTAGTGATATGAGAGAAGTGTCCTAAGGCAATCGCCTTATGATTGTAAACATTCATTTTAATAAATGATAATTCACTATTTGAGTATGCATGTTTGTGTATTTGATTGGGATCTTAAACTCATCTACTGAATGTCCGCAATATAACTCACAGCATAAGAGAATTTGTGATGAGATCACAACTAGTGATTATCTCTACATGTGCAATTGTGAAGTATTGAAAATATCCCTAGTCGATGAATTGATAAAAACGGACACTATCAATTCTGTTGAGACTAACATGGGTTATTCTCTAATCAGCTTATTCTCACTGGCTGGTGACATTGGGATGTCCGGAGATAAACATGGATGCTACTTAAGGGAACTAGTTCATTGGAGTGACTAGCTGTAAAACTTCATATGGTAATCTATATAGATATGTCAATGAAGTTCTTACTGCAGCTTAAGTGCGATGTTCCTTTGACTTGCGGTATTCAAGTCATCTTGGTCATGGAGACTTATACTTTAACATCTTAAGCAAGCATATCCAAGGAGGTGTGGACCCAGGATGATTGGGTATAAGCCGAAGTGCCCGAAGATGTTTGAACAGCCTACAAAGGATTCACCACTCCTTGCGAGGAGATGTATACCCAAGCCTATCGTCGGATTGTTACTCAAAGCCTCTGGCCAGAGCATATCATGTTTAGAGTATGAGTCTCTTAAATACATGAGAGTAATTAGAAATCCAAAGGACGAGAAAGACACTACTTGGGCTAGGTGTGACGTAGTCAGCCTAGTGGGGACTGACACACACAGACCATGTCCTGAACCAAGTGGGTATAAGATGGTGAAGTGAATGGGGCACGATTCATTAGAGCTGCTGAAGGGTTTCGAAATTACTTCTGAGGTCAAACCGTTGATCTTTCGATTAATTGGGGATCATGATATACTACTAGGTGTCACTCATGATCGTTCTATAATTAATGGGTTAATTATAGACGGCCAACATAAATCGAAAGCCTATTTAGTCACACGCACTACGAGTAATCCGAGGGATTTAAAACGAGTTGAAAATTGGATTTTCCGATCAAGAGAAATAAGTCGAATCTGAGTTAATCAGAGGCGCAACGGAAACTAAAATTGGCTAAGTCTTTTGAAGGCTTATTGGGCGAATTAAATGAGTTTAATTCGCGATGGTTCGGCTTGAAGTGGCCAGCCAAAGAGGGTGCCCACCCTCTTTGGTTTGGCCGACCACATCATTGGGGAGAAACCAATTTAATTGGTTTAATTAATAAAATAAATCTAGCGCGATTTGTTTTATAAATTATGGATAAATAAATTTGTATAAAGAAATTTATATAAAGAAATTTGTAGAAATTTATTCTTTTTATGGAAATTAAAATGATCCATGGGATGATTTATTTTAATTTTATTAAATCAATTATGAATTGATTTTTTCATAATAAAGAAGATTTATAAATTTCTTATAAAATTTATTCCATAATTAAAGGAGAGAAGTATTTGTTTTATTATAAAGTTAGTTATAATAAAACTAGGCATAACGGAATAATTCATAAGAAAATTTATAAGATAAATTTCTTATGAAAATTAATTCCGTTAAGAGGGAGACTTGGCAAGGGAGAGGTTACTATATAAAGGAACCAAGGATAGGCTTGAATTCCCTAATCGATATAGAGCCTTCAAGAGATCAACTCTCTCCCTCTCTCTCTTTTATTCTCTCTTCTCTCTTCCCCTTAGGGCCGGCGCCCCTTAGGGCATCCTAGGGCCGACACCCTTCCTTGAGAGCTAGGGCCGGCGCTCCATCTTCTCCAAGTGATTGCTGTGAGCCAACAACACCAAGGAGAAGCCAAACAAGAAGAAGAAGAAGCGGATCGCAACTTCTCTCTTCCCGGAATTTAGATTCCGTTTCTTGTTGGTTAGTTTCCATTCTTTTCTCTTGTTCTTCTAGTTGTGTCTTTAGAGAATCTAGTAGTTCTCGTCGGCACAAAACTCGTGACTTTGCGAAGTCATCCCGAAGAGAACTCGGCGTGGACGCGAATAGAGGCGGAGCTTCCAAGGGACGCTACGGTTGGATCTCGTCCCTTACTTCGAGTTACGAGAGGTATAAAGTAAATTAGTTTACTTTTCCGCAAAGTTTTAATTTATGATCATGTCCACACATCATAAGGTTGCATGCTAGATACGAGGTTAAAATAATTTAGGAAATTATTTTATGCTAATTCTTCCGCTGCACGTAAAAATTTAAAATTTTACGAACCCGTATCCTTGTCAACATGCACCCGGTCCCAACAGTGGTATCAGAGCCGGTTAGTGTTCAACATAATTGTATAATTGTTTTGCGGAAAACATTGTCATAATCTCAATTTTGAAAAAAAATTTCAATTATGGAAACTTTCCAATTATAATAAATTTTAGATTTAGGAATTACAAAGTTTGGAAATCCTCATGAAATTTCGCAAATGTTTGAAATTTCCTAGTTTCTAAAATTTTATAATAATTGTGAAAACTTCCCATCTTTGGAAACTTTCCAATCTTGGAAATTTTCTATTTTAGAAATTTTCCAACTTTGGAATTATGTAAGTTTTCTTTGTACCAGAAACTTACAATTATTCTGAAAACCTATTATGAAATCTCGCAATTTTGGACACTTTCTTTCAAGAAAGTCTAGACAAATTTATGGACAATTAATTGACAATTAAATTTGAATTGGTTTTTAAATTAACAACAAAATTCTTTATTTTGGATTGAGCCTCGGGGAGCCGTCCAATTTAAAGTTAGTTGTTGTAATTTAATTTCCCAATTTTAAATGAAATTGTTATGTTTAATTTGGTTGCGCTTCCGAAGCGGACCAAATTGGATTTACGACAAATTACTTTTCTTTGGGTATATGAGCCTCGGGGAGCCACCCTTAGAAAACCATTTGTTATAATTAATTAAATCCATGAATAAAATATGTTTTAAGAGGTGATGCTCTTACATATTGTTGTCTCCAAAATTAATTAGGAAAATGGTTTCCTATAGAGTTTCTTAAATGAGATTTTCATGAAAATAATATGTGGTTGAATTAAGGGAATTGTCTCTTAATTTAACAAGTTTTGATTTAGAGAAATCAAAGTCTTGAACATATTATTTCCGAAATTGATTATGACAATTTAGGAAATTGTTTCCCAAAATAATTCCTTTAATAAAGTATGAAATTAGAATTAGGAAATCCGGTTCCTAATTCAATTAATGAGACTTGATAACTTANATGAGTTTGAAAATTAGATTTTCCGATCAAGAGAAATAAGTCGAATCTGAGTTAATCAGAGGCGCAATGGAAGCTAAAATGGCTAAGTCTTTTGAAGGCTTATTGGGCGAATTAAATGAGTTTAATTCGCGACCGGTTCGGGTTTGGTTTGGCCGACCAAGAGGGTGCTAACCCTCCTGTGTGGTGGCCGGCCATTAAAGGGAATTAAATCAATTTATTTGGTTTAATTAATAAAATAAATCTAGTGTGATTTGTTTTATAAATTATGGTAAATAATTTGTATAAAGAAATTTATATAAATAAATTTGTAGAAATTTATTTTTTTATGGAAGTTAAAATAATCCATGAATTGGTTTATTTTAATTTTATAAAATCAATTATGAATTGATTTTTCTATAATAAGAAAGTTTATAAATTTCTTATAAAATTTATTCCATAATTTAAAGAGAAGAAGAATTTGTTTTATTATAAATTAGTTATAATAAGACTAGGCTTAACGGAATAAGTCATAAGAAATTTTATAAGATAAAATTCTTATGATAATATTCCATTAATTCTGTTAAAGAGGAGACTTAGCGAGGGAGAAGCAACTATATAAGGAACCATAGGTAAGCCTTGGATTCCCATCGCTAATCAAGTAATTGAATAAGAGCTCTCCCTCTCTCTCTTCTCTTCTCCTTCTCCCTCTCTTGCCTAGGGCCGGCGCCCACTTGGTGAATTAGGGCCGGCGCACCTTGAAGCTTCATCCTCCATCTAGGGCCGGCGCAACTCCTCCATTAGAAGGTGTTGCCGTGAGCTTCAAGAAGAAGGAGAACCCGAACAAGAAGAAGAAGAACCGGATAGCGACTCCTCTCTTCTCGGAATTCGATTCCGTTACTTCGTTGGTTAGTTTCCTAATTTTTCTCTTGATCTTCTAAATTATGCCCATAGAGAATCTAGTAGTTCTCGTCGGCACAAAACTCGTAACTTTGCGAAGTCATCCCGAAGAGAACTCGGCGTGGACGCGAATAGAGGCGGAGCTTCCAAGGGACGCTACGGTTGGATCTCGTCCCTTTCTTCGAGTTACGAAAGGTATAAAGTAAATTAGTTTACTTTTCCGCAAAGTTTTATTTTATGATTATATCAACACACTATAAGGTTGCATGCTAGATACGAAGTTAAAATAATTTAGGAAATTATTTTATGCAAACTCTTCCGCTGCATGTAAAAATTTTAAATTTTACGAACTCGTATCCTTGTCAACATGCACCCGGTCCCAACAGCCCATCCCTTGGACCCATACTTCGGTCCGGTACAAGCCCATTCATAAAGTAAAATAACTTCACATGCTTCATCATTCATAGGCATACATGACATAAACATAATCTTATTTCATAAAACTTGACATAAGAATAGGAACAGCTACGGTAGTTCCAGAACCATGGACAACTACGGTAGTCCAGAACCGAGGCATTCTTAAGGTGCCCATCCCTTAGCATGACATAAACATACTTAACATTTCATCATTCATACTTATCATCATGATGCCTTAAAGGCATGAACATTCATCATCATTCATTATTCTCATTCAGAAGGTATGTCATGCTTATCTCATTTGTCTTAGAGCCATGGTTATCATTTTCATTCATCATCTTCATTCTTAAACAAAGCATACGTACATATTATTCATAACGCATGACGTACATACATGTCATTCACAAAAACATGGCATACATACATATCATTCATAGATCATCGCATACATACATATCATTCATAAATCATGGCATACATACATATTATTCCTAAAGCATGGCATACATACTTAATTAGCATCTTCATTCATCAAGCAGGCATGATCATGGTATATAGGAAAACATACATAGATCTTTTCATATATGATTCATATCCCCTAGGTTCATGGCACATGGTCTAAACATTTATGAATAATCTTAGCACATGACCTAATGTACGAAGTCATGATACATCTTACATGAAGCTAGGGTTTTAGGTCACATAAAAATTCTTACATCTTACTTAATCATATACTTACATCTTAATAACCTATACTCAAGCCTCCTTGAGACCTTAACCCAAACCAAACCCTAAATTAGGGTCTTGGCCGAAACCCTAAAGGACAATAAGTCCATGAGAAATTCACATAGGTCATGATTACATTCCATACCATACATAATATGCCATAGAAAATCCATTTGATCCCTTATTTGGATTTAACTCCAAGTCCTATCCCTAAATCATGAGTTGGTCGAAACTCAAAGAGAATCACAAGCCCATGAAAAATTCATAAAATGCCCAAGTCACATCTATTATCTTACATATAATAACATGGGAGTCATTTGAACCCTTGCTTGGAGTTAAACCTAACTTCTTTGCCCTAAAACTCCTCTTGGCCGAAAGTTATATGGGCCCTAAACCATGTAAAACTTTCACATAAACCCCTATCAACACCTTTTACAACATGAGAAAACATAAGAAACATCATTTGAGCGTTAGATCCAAACCCAACCATAGAAACCTATGGTGGCCGAAAGTTTCAAGGGTCCTAACTTTGGTTTTCTCCACATATTGTCCAAACAAAACATTGCATCATGAAAATAACTCGGAAACTATTATACCACAGGTGAGAGAGTCTTACCTTGGGTTATCTTAGTTTTTAGACCTTAAAAAAAAGAGAAGGAAATTGGAAATCCCTTTGACACTTGAACCCTCCTTGCCCTTGTAGCCTTGTAAGAGAACCTAGATCTTAAAAAGGGAGTCTCCTTGTGGAGTTTTTCCAAAGAAAATCTCCTTGTGGAGATTCGGCTATGAGAAGAAGGAAGGGGGAAGAAGAGATCTATTTATAATGTCCTTTTATCTCTTCACAAGTGCCTTTTCATCTTCTTCACATGGTGTCTCTTCACATCCCCTACCATTAACTAAATTCCACTTCATTCTCTACTAGCACTCCCTTGCTAGGTGAATTGGTTAGTGCATGCAAGGTGGTACCATAGGTCCAAGGTTCAATCCTTGTTGCATGCACTTTGTTTTTATTTTTTTTTTATTTTTTTTATTTCCTAAAATTCCTCAAAAATTCACCCATGATCATGCTAATATTCCTAATTAAAACCCATTTATATTTATATTAAATTTCACCTAAAATTCACTAATAACCATGGTAATAGAAAAGCCCATATAAGGCTCATTAGTACTTAGCTTCTCAATTTAAATAGGGAAAAATCATGGATAACTAGGCTAAAGGTCGTACTAGTATTTCTAGGTTCCTCAAGACTATCTAGACATGATCAATATTTTTAAAGAAAATATTGAGAGAATTTTCCCGGGTCGTTACAAGTTCTAACTCCTCCTCATGGTCTCTATCGTAGCCCTATATATAACCCCATGTGGCATGAAACCAAGTTGATTTTTTTAATCCAATAGATCACAAAAAAAACCCTAGTCTATTCATTCCTCTTTCTCTCTCCCTCTAGGTTCAACGGCGGTGAACAACAAATATTGTTGTCTTCTCCCTGCTGCATGGGTGCGGCGCCGGCCTTGGATTGCTTCAAGCAGCTTCTTTCTTCCAAGAACAAGGGAAGGTTGCTCACGCAACCTTCCTTGAAGGAGAAAACTTGCCCACGCAAGTTTTCTGATTGAGCAGATTTCATGTGGAAGAAAACTCGCTCATGCATGTTTTCTTGGTGGAACCTCACGTAACTCTTGGAAGAGGTAGAAGCTCGCTCATGCAATCTTTGGTGGTGATGAGGAAGATTGCTCACGGAAGCTTTGGTGGAGAGGAGAAGATTGCTGTTCGGGCGCAACCTCTGGTGGAGAGCAAGAAGCCTTCGGGTGTAACCTCCCGTAGAGATCAAGTTTTCTGTTGAGAAAACTCGCAACTTGGCAGTCCATGCAACTTACAGCTTGTAGAAAAATTGCTCACGCAATTTTCAGGCTGAGGAGAAGTTGCTAACGGCTGTGGTAAAGTTGCTCGCAACTTTGCTCAGGGAACAAAGCTCAGGTGCCGGAGGTGGAGGAGTGTAGTAGGGTTTTGTGTTTAGATTATATTCTTCCTTGGAGCGGCCAGCGACATCCCTTTGGTTAGGGATTGGTTGGCGCAAGGAGAAGGGATCGACTTGTTGACCACGGTTCTTGGTAGATCGTCACCCACATGACGTCCAAGAGGGGAGGGTCATACAGTAGAAGATCGTAAGCTAATGGAAGGTATAATTCTTCCTTGGCTCCTTTTGTTTTATTGTGCCTTATTTATTTGTCTCGTCATTTCATGTTAATTAGTTAATTATTTTGATTGTTTGTCATGGTTAATGATTAACTAATTGGACCCCAACCATAAGCACAAAAGTCAACGATCCACTCGTCGCCTTTTCCACAGTCGAACGGTCAAGCAAATTACAAGGCTCGATCTTTGAGATTGGCCGAGTTGTAATTTGGATTGTTCGATACGGTGCGAGATGGTCGTTGGGAGACAGATCTCCATTCGGATTAATTTTTAATCTGTAGACATGGAGAGGTCTCTCAAAGTCGACCAAGTTTTCGCTAAGGAAACCCGCCAAGCCATACCCAACAATTGGTATTAGAGCTGAGGTTTCTGGCTTTGTGTGTTTAAAGATTGGTTAATTTTTGCATTTTCATACACTTTATTTTGCTAGATGATATGTGGACGTGTGTAGGCTAACTTTGTTGTAACGCCCGCCCTTCCCGCCCTACGATGTAGGTGAATGGCGGCGCTACGCGAACATACATATACGCTTATGGAGATCTTGATGCAGCGGAATAATTTAAAACTTCATACATATGCGTTTAAACCATGCAATTAAAACTTGAATCATGTTGACATATCTTAGCTATCATTATTAAACATGGTTACTTGGTAAACTTAGTATTTTCGTAACATAAGACATAGCATGTGAGACATAACATTCTTGAACATGCTTGCATTAAACATAACTTATCCAACCATCAAGCATAAAGCCAACATATTGTTCTAAACAAACACATCATGGTATAGCATGTTAACATCCTAATTTAGAAATGATAAGCATAGCAATAAAGCATGATATAGGAATCAACATAAGTTGTTCATAAGCAACATATGTAATAAAATTTTCGTGGTAAGTTGTTCTTTTAGGAAAACCATCATAAAGTATAGCATGCAACTAAAGATGACAATGCAAAACATAAGACATATGACAATTATGAGTAATAGGACCTTTTTCTTTTTCTTTTCTTTTGCCATGTCACTGCCACACACATACACCTGCCCCTCCTGCTGCTTCCCTTAGCTTAGTATCCTCTTTCTTGATCTGCGGTATAAGAAAATAAAACTTATAAGCACATAGGCTTAGTAAGACTCTTTTGTAACACCCCAAAAATTTTCCCATATGAAATATTATGAATTCATGAAACATTATTGTTATTATGAAATATTATGAATTCATGAAACATTATCATTATTAGGAAATTTTATGATGGGCTTGGCTTAATGGGCTTTGATATGGATTAGTGCAAAATGTGATAAAAAGAAGAGGTAGAAAGGAGGAAGCAAGGATTGAACCTTGAACCTCCTAGTTGCACTAATCATGTCATAACCAACACACCAAGCCATGTTTCAGGTTGAGAGAATAAGAAACATGCTTGTTAAAGCTAGGGAAGTGAAGAGACATGTCTCTTCATGAGAAAAGTATAAATAAGTGAAGGGAAGTTGGAATAACTTCCTCTCTTCTTCTTCCTCACTCTTCCCTCTTCAAAACCGAAAACTCTCCCCTCCCCTTCTCAAATTTTTGAAACTCCAACCCTAGGTTTCCTCCATAAGAAAAAAACTCCCAAGAGGGCCCTATAGAGAGATTACCTTCTACTAAAGCAAGGCTAAGGAAAAGAAGCGCAAGAAGGGCTCTCCTCTCCTCCTCTTCAAGGACTTCTTGGGGGAGATTCAAGCGAGAGGATGTAAGTAATCCCCTCACCTGCATTACAATAGTTTCGAGTGTTTAAAAAGGGTTTAAACATAGGATGAAGCTCTTGATGTTTTCGGCCAAGAAGGTTTTTAGGGCTTGCGAGGGTTTAAACTACTCCTATACTTGCATATGTTTTTCCTCATGATGTGTGACTAAATATATGATGATAATATGATGTTTTCCTTGTCCTTAAGCCCCCAAAATCCCGGAGTAGGCTTGCTGGAATTTTTGGCCAAGGACCTCTTTTAGGGCTTAGAGAGGTTTAAACTCCTAGTATGCTTGATAATGACCCTCCCTATGATATATAAGATGATATGTGATGTAAATATGGTTTATTCATGATTTTAACATGCTTGAAAACTAAGGTATGTATGCTGAAATTTTCTGTAAAGAATGATAAGTAGGACATAAGAAGGGGTGACAACCCCAACATGCCTTCTAATGTCTCCTCTATGATGCCTACCTTAATGTATGATGTTAGTGTAATGTTTTTCATGGTTTATCATGCTCTAAACTTAGAGTTTATATGCTGGAATTTTTTGATTAAATAAGAATTTGGGCTAAGGGGGAAGCTACAACCCCAATTAGGCACGCCAAGGATGCCCATGATATGATATGAGTAGTATAGGTGATAACATGTCTTCTCCCATGCTTTTTCATGCTCTAAGAATCGTGATGTACATGTCTATGTTTAAGCTCTTTAAGCACCCTTATGTTATGCATGGCTTATGTATGATGAAATGCATAAGAGATGCTTCCCTGTAAGTCGGGACTAAGAACACTCTTCATGATAAGATAAGAGGCATGCCATGCTCATGATATGACAATAATGTGATAGGTTATGATGATATGCTTATGATATGATAAGAATGTGCTATGCAACCCCTCGGTTGACGGACTATGAACGGACTTAGTAAGAAACAAGAATGTGCTATGCTTATGATATGATAAAAATCCATGTATGCTATTTTACTTTGTATGACTTGTACCGGACCCTAGCAAGGTCCACGGGTGGGCTCTGGATGCAGCCCCTAGGTCGACGGACTATGAACGGACCTAGTAAGGGGATGGGCTTCCGAGACGCCTCTAGGTCGACGGACTATGAATGGACCTAGTAAGGGGATGGGCTCCCGAGACGCCCCTAGGTCGACGGACTATGAACGGACCTAGTTTTCCTAGTAGGTTAGAGACTAGCTACCTCGGCCTATTAGGGATGCGCGCATTATGTATGTATGTATGTGGTACAAGCCGGGATCCCCCAAATGATGATGGATGTATGTTTAAGTACCTATATGTATGATTTTAAGAAAAGCATATGCATGTACTTATCCTATGCATGTTTTCAAAAGAGCATCTTACATTCGCATTTTTGTCATGACTATATGACTATTATGCTATAAAGGTGAATTATGTTAAGTTCAAGTATGCTTCTTATGATAAGTACATATGCTCCCTTATGTTATGTTAAGTTTTTTTTTTCAAGAAGAGAGAGGAATTTTATTTCAAGAAGGAAAATACCACATTAGAAGGGGGACCAAACCTGACCTTCTAAAATGGAATTACATTAGGGAACATAACAGAATCTGATTTTACACTTAAGGAATTCAAAAGAAATTGACTAAGGACAATTTTGTACTGCTCTTCATTTGTAGCTCATCCTTTAAAGTCATAAGCCTCTTTGGAATTTCCAACACCTTTTTAATGAGCATTTCTTAACGCTTTGACTACTTGCAAAATCATCCACCTTTGCGAGAGATATGAAGAATAATCAAAGGCAGATTTAAGCCTTCAAATAATGCATCATGACACAGCTTTTGTCATATCAAATAACATTCAGATTCTATTGATACTGAGTAGCCAAGCAGAGTGTGTCCAGAAAGACCATAACATTGCCATTTCAAAACCATATCCGTACCATATAAGAAATAAGAACCAGAATTTTCAATCCATAAGATATTATATCATTCCATCCGACAACATTTATCCATCCAGGAAATAGAAAACCAGGAAGTCCAGGAAATATATCAAAATATCAAGAAAACCAAATAGTTTATATCTGTAACCAAAATCTATTGAAACATTGATGGAAATCAAATTTCCAAAAATAAATCCCCTCCTCATGTCCGAAGATATAAAGGAACCAGAAAATATAGCATTTCACTTGAGTATAAAGACAAATTTTGGAAAAATCTACAGGAGATAGAAGGCCAAAAAGAAACCATTATACCATAGAGGGTCCCTTCAAATATAGACTATACAGAATGTATCAAAGTTTCCCCGATGCTCTCAAATATCTGATACATTGCTATCTGATATATTTGTGTAATCAGATACCTTACTATCCAGACAGAAATATTAGAGATTGCTATCTGATACAGAGAACAGCTATAATAGTTTTCAATATTTTCAGTGGCAATATCAGAGATTGCTACCTGAAACAGAGATTGCTATCTATATTGTATCAGAGAACACCTATAACATTCTGATTCATTGTAATCTGATATATAGCTGTCGATAATTCCAGAGATGATTTGTCAAAAGTTCTACGAAGCTCACTATTCATCCCAGAGATACATATTGTGAGCCCATCGAATCCAGAAGGAGTTCTAAGAAGACCATACAACCGAAATCCAAGTACAATAAGGATCTGAAATACAAGATCTAGACAAAATTGGTTATAGGGATTTTTATAGACAGGACAACAATTAGAGTTAAAGAAAACATCCACAGCTTCAAATTAGTTGAAAAGAACAGTCAAATCTATCTGATATAAATCTTCAGAGTTTTAACCAAATAACCCAACCATAGCTTTTAGAATTGCCGACATCATCATAGTATCACTAGCAACAAGCAGACAAAATGGCTCATTAGTGTCATCAAGAAAACAGGAAACGGGAGTGCACAGTAGCCATAGCACAGCCATCATAAGAGATCAGAGAGATATATCCATCAAAGATAAAATTCCAGACTAAATCTATAATATTTTTCGATCCACTCTGATATATGGAATATTCAACCTGTCAAGCTTGCATATACCGTACAATTCTTTCCCCATGTCTTTTTCTAATAACACTCTTTCCCCTTTTATATTGAATGCTTGATTAGCCAAGAAATCAGCTGCGGCATTTGCTTCCCTGAAAACATGAGAGCAAAACACATGGTGAGTCTTTATAAGAGATCTGATTTTTGAAATTATCTTCCTATTCTCCCAGCCTAATGATGAAGACTCTAAAATCTTCAATGATACCAAGGAATCCGATTCTAACCAAACCGGGAGAAAGTTAAAAGCTACACAAAGTTCAAGGCCTTCTTGAATAGCAAAGAGCTCTGCCTTCACATTAGATGAAAAACCCAAAGTGCCACATTTCGCCATAAGGAAGTCACCTGCATGATTACGTATTATAACCCCATAAGAAGATAATCCAGGATTCCCTCGTGAGCAACCATCGGTGTTTAATTTGAAACCTCCTACATATAGCCTCTTCCATTGCACCTTAATTATTGTGGTTTTGGCTATATTTTTGACTGATGAACCCCAACTTCTAGCCACAGATAAGTATCCCTTCCAGTGTTTTCCTTTAATGTTTCCTGCATTTTCTCCAAGCAAACAGTATTGAAAAATATTGCTCTTAATTTTATACACTTTTTGCTTTAGACCTTTGTGTTTAGCTTCATTCCTAGCTAACCATAGAAACCATAGAATAAGAAATGGCATAATTTCTCTAATATGACCACCCTGCCTCCATCTCGTACCTATTCTCCAATCTTCTAAGGTTGTAGATCTGTGAACATCAAAGGCTTTTGCAAAGTAAGTCCAGACATCTCTAGCAATGGGACCGACAAAAAATAAATGCTTCCAGGACTCCATATATTCACAACAATGGCATTTGGATGCAAGAGCGATACCCCTTTTTTGAAGTATTTCATCAACAGGAAGTCTCTTTTTTAGAAAGCGCCAGGCAAAAATCGAGATGCTTGGCCTTAACAAATCATTCCAAATAGCATAGTTAATATATGAAACTGATTGAGCTTGCCTGACCTTATCCCAAGCTGACTTAAGCAGAAATTCACCGTTTAAAGAGGGTTTCCAGATTATTCTGTCCGGAACGTTTTGTTGCAAATGGAATTCTGAAATTTCATCTTTCAGTTTCTCTGGAAGTCCTGTTATAAATCTATTCTCTCTCCAATTTGATTCCTCAAGGATATCTGTAATTTGCAAGTCCTTATTTTCGATAGACATACATTGACTGAAAATAGGTCCTCCATCAAGCCAAGTGTCATACCAAAAATTCATTTTTCCATTTCCCAATGACCATCCAATATTCTGTTCTGCTAAATGTCTGACTTTAATTAATCTTTGCCAAATAATTGATGACATGCTTTTTAAGCTTACCACAACCGGATGAGCAGACCTACAATATTGCTTAGATAAAAATTCATCCCAAAGTGTATTTTGTTCTCTAAACCGAAACCAAAGTTTGATAGCCATTGCCAAACTAAAATCTGTAAGCTTTCTAATACCCAAACCACCTTCCAGTTTCTGTTTACAGATATCTTCCCAAGACACCCAGTGTGTTTTCCTGTTATTGTCTGTTGAGCCCCAGAGGAACTTTGCAAAGATCATTTCTAAATTATGTAGCACAGATAATGGAGGGAGAAGAACTTGCAATAAAAAAAGAGGCATTGAGACGAGCACACTCTGAATTAAACAAAGACGTCCACCATATGATAGATTAGATAAGTTCCAACCCAAAAGTCTTTTCCTTATCTTTTCTATCATAGGTTAAAAATAGGCAAATTTTCTGCGCCCAGAAATAGAGGGATACCCAGATATTTCATAGGCCATACACCCTCCAGAAAACCAGTAGCCATTAAAATTGCTTTTTTTCTAGAATCTGTAATTCTCCTTGAGAGGTAGATCAAGCTCTTTCTAGCATTAACCGCTTGTCCAGAATTTTCCTCATAATCATCCAAAAAGGCTTTGACTTTTTTAACACAATTGATTGAACCATTTAGGAATATCATAACATCGTCAGCGTATGCAAGATGAGAGATTTTTAGTGAACAACCTGAGGCAAAACCCAAAGATGGATTATTACAAAAGAGATTCTCTAATCCCCTGGATAGAAATTTTGAAGCAATAATAAACAAGAATGGAGAAATGGGGTCTCCCTGTCTTAGTCCTCTTTTTGATTAGAAAAAGCCTGCCGATTGCCCATTTATGCGGATGGAGAACCACACAGTAGTGATGCATCTTCGAATAAAAGCAATAAATATCTCAGAAAATCCAAAGGCTGTCAAAATGTTAAAAAGAAAATTCCATTGGATCCTGTCAAAAGCTTTGGCCATATCAAGTTTCATGATCATGTTACCCCCTCTAACATGATAATTCAGCTTATGTGTCATTTCCTGTGCTAATAATATATTATCAGAGATTAATCTACCTTCAACAAATCCACTCTGAAAGGGGGAAATGATCTTGTTCAGCAGTTTTTTAAGCCTATTTGCCAATATTTTTGAGATTATTTTATAGGAAACATTACAAAGACTAATAGGCCGAAAATCTTGCCATGTTTGAGCATACTCAGATTTTGGAATAAGAACTATAGTTGTGGCAGCCATACCTTTCAGAATCAACCCCCCTGAGAAGAAATCAACCACATCTTGATAAACATCTTTATGGATTAAGTCCCAACAAGAAATGTAGAAAGCCACTGAGAAGCCATCCGGTCCAGCCACGCTGTTTTGATCCATTTCCCACACTGCTAGTTTTATTTCTTCTAAAGAAGGCAGTTCTGTGAGTGATACATTCTCTTCCGTGGAAATCAATTCTGGAATGTAACTAAAATCCAAAGCCGAATCTTTAAATGGATCACCTGTCAACAGATTTTCAAAATATCTAACTGCTGAATCTCTTATTAGTTCTGATTTATCCAAGCACTCACCCTCATCCCATATCCTGAAGATCCTATTAATTTGCCTTCTTTTTTGCACCATATTATGGAAAAATTTAGTGTTTCTATCGCCTTCAGACATCCAACTTATAGCTGCTTTTTGTCTCCAGAAATCCTCTTCCATTTGAAGAGTTTTAAAAAGAAGAGCTTGAGCTTTGTTCATATTTATTCTATTCTCTTCCGATGGGTTCTTATCAAAATTATTTTCTGCCTCACTAAATTGCTTATCCACTTTCCGAACATTATCGTGTATGTTTCCGAATACTTCCTTGTTCCACCACTTCAAATGGCTTTTCAATCTTTTTAACTTGATCTGCAGTTTAGAAAGACCATAGCTGTCGCATGGAAGATTCCAATTTAGCATAACAGTTTGCATAAAACCCGGGTGCCTTAACCACATTTTCTGAAATCTGAAGGAAGATATTATTTGATCAAAGGCTAGAAAAGAAATCAACAATGGACAGTGGTCAGAAGCTGCCCTGTTCAAATGTTCTACTCTCACTGAAAATCTCAGCTCCTGCTCAAGAGAAGAGACCAAAACTCTGTCCAACCTCTTCCAAATCTTGTTATTTGTCCAGGTGAAGCAGTCACCTATGAATCCAGCATCAACCAGCCCAGTAATCATCATAAAATTGTTAAAGTCGTCCATAGCACTTCCTTTTGTGACAACTCCTTTTGATTGTTCTGTTTCTTTTGCGATGATGTTAAAATCTCCACCTACCAACCAGAATTCATCATTTGATGGCTTAATTTGCTCTAACTGCTCCCAAAGAATATATCTGCCAGCTTTAGAACATTTTGCATAAACAATAGTAACCAGCATATCAATGGGTAATAGAGCAGATTTCAGTCTTAAATGTAGGAATTGGTCATGATCAAATAAAATGGCACATTCTATATTTATATCATGAGCAAACCAAATTTTTCCAGAGCAGTTAGAATAAATATCTGAAAACCCCAGCTTTTTGACCATTAAAGGACCAACTAGAGATATCATAGGTTCGAGAATGCCTATAAAGTTCAAATGAAATTGATTTTTTAAGTAAAGTAGTCTCCTAAGAGAAGAGGGATTCCCTATTCCCCTAATATTCCATATTATTCCTGACATCAATAAACTAATTTTTTGAAATCTTAGAAGCCTGAGCTTTACTTCTAGTTACCCTTTGAGGTAGAATAGAAGGAACATTTTTATGAGCAAATGAAGATACTGCTTTATTCAGCTCAAGAGGAAATGAAGATGACCTTTTTAGTTGACTCCTTCCTTCTTCATCAGATATTGATTCCTCCATAAAAGATTTATTTTTTTCTACTTCCTCATAGAATTCCTGCATATCATGTGTAAGATTTCCATCTGAGCTTCTTGTATTCAGCTCCTGCATAATTTGTTTATCAATATCTGTTGCAGTAGCTCCTCCAAATGCTTCCGAATAGCCTTCCAATATCACCATATCATCTTTCCCTTGCGGGTCTACAATTTCAGTAGTAATAATGCCTCTTTTTACTCTATCTGACTTCATCTGCTTTACCCTCTGATCCATCATTTCAGATTGTTCTTCTTGCATATTTGTTGTATTTGTTACAGACTCAGCTCTAGAGTTAATCCCTACATCCTTTTCAACATCCAACAACACATATGGGACATTCGCACTTGGAATCGAAATGAGATCATGTTTTTCCATTTGCTTTACATGTTCAGCTTCCTTCAAGATATCTGGATTTTGAAATATATTATCTGCATTATGCTGATCTTTCTGATCTTTATTTTGATGACTAGAAGAGGTATGTTTCTGTATCCAAGCAAACTTGTCTGTTTTGTGTTTATCTTCATTTCGTATATAGTTCAGGGTCTCTCTATTTCCTGTAACCGAATCGTCTCCATTTTTTTTATTTTGTCTGACATTCATCTCTTCTTTAGATGCCAAAGTAACTGCTTCTTTGCTCCTCCAATCAGGTTTTGGGTTATTACCATATACATAACATTCATCTGAAGAATGGCCTAAGTGAAGACAGGAAACACAATATTTTGGATACTTTTCGAAGACTACCTTTTGCAATCTCTTCTCCTCTCCAATACCAATCCAGAATTCATTAATCATAGGTCTTAGTAGATCAATTTCAACACAAATTCTCGCCATGTACAGCCTAGAACCATCCGCAGTAGCTTCATCAACCTTTATAGGCTTACCCACAATTCGAGCAGCTGAGAACAAAGAATTTTTGTTGAACATATGTATGGGAAAATCGGGAAATTGTATCCAAACAGGGACAACTGAGGATTCAGCATCATATGAGAAGTATGGTGACCATTTGAAAATTCTCATTGGGATTCCTCCAATAAACCAAACACCTCGAGCCCAGACTCTCGCCATATCTTCAGTCGAAGTGAGGTGCAAGAAAATGTGTCCCGATCTCAGAGTTCTGATATTATAATGACTAGATAAACCCAGATTTTTAAAAGCTTGCAAGATTATTGAGAAGCTAGGTTTCTTTCCGGAAAATTTTCCAATCAACGCATAGCGGAAGGAATCTGCCATGGATATTACCTCCTCATCGGTATAGAAGATGCCTGGTTTATCATTGTAGATCTTTATCTCCTTAAAATCTTCCCCAACCTCATCGAAAACTTTCTTGGAAGCTCTTGGCGAAGACGGCCTCAGAATGTCTGCATACGAGATTTTTCGATCTGTCGCAGTATCCGGGGTAATCTGTGGACCTTCTGGATGAATTGGATTTGCTTTCGATAGGGGAGGGAAAAACGATAGATCCGGCGCCGGCGGAATGCTGGCCCCGGCGGCCATCGCCGCTGAAGAGGAGGCGCGCAAGCCCAAACTGTTCTAATCGCCTTCAAATCGCCCTTAGCAGTCGAGCAACGAGCTAATCCTGCTCACGATCGAGCTAATCATGCTCACGCCTTCAAATATGTTAAGTTCAAGTATGCTTCTTATGATAAGTACATATGCTCCCTTATGTTATGTTAAGTTAAGTGTTTTTAATGCTATGCACTATTATGACGTGATGCTTTCTCTACTTGATGGAACGTATGATTTTGTGAGTAGGAAGGGATCTTACTAAGCTATATGCTTATAGTTTCCATGTTTCCCTTGTACTGCAGAAAAGGGTAAGGAATGGATAAACTAAAGGGAGCAGCAGGAGGGGCAAAGATGTGTGTGGTGGTGGCATGGTGGAAGAAGATCTACTCATGTTTTGTTTAGTTATGCATATGCTGAGTATTGCATGTTAAATGTTGAATCATACTTACTAAGTTGCTACTTGCTGATATTTAGACTCATATGGATATTTCATGCTCACTCTCGCTCATATGCTAAGTACTTAGTTTAGACTTGCTAAAGAACTTTAGTATTATGTTATCCTTCCTCATACTTACTACTCTGTCTTAAGAAATGGCTATGTGGCATGCTTCTATTATGCAAGTAAGAATGTAAAGGTACCTAGCATGCCCTCCTCAATGTCTAAGATGTTTAAAAGGTTTCATGCTTACATGTTCAAGTACAAGATTATACATGTTTCATGTTTAAGTTTCAAGTTTCAAACGCTTCCGCTAAAACGAAAACTATGTTCGCGTAACCCTGCCCTAGTGTGAGAAGGGCGGGCGTTACAGGTTGGTATCAGAGCAAGTCTGCCTTCCCCACTACACACACACATCGAAGCTTCATCCTGCCGCTTCCAAGTAAGTGATCCTAACCTCGCTTTACTTTATTTCATGTACAGTATTGATATATATAAAGATGATTTATGCTTGCAAAACAAGTAGAAGTAGTATTAATTCTTATGTAGCTTATTTATCACCGGTATGATAGATAATAACCAGTAATTGTAAGATATGTGAACATGAACGATACTTCTCTTATATAAATATATGTATGCATTAATAATTTAGAATTTGAGGGTAAGAGGGTGGTTACATATTGTAATCACTAGGGTAAACTACACCGATTGGGTGTGTGTTTTCCTCTGTATATATTTGCAAATTGAAAAAGGAATGGTTCAGTACTAACCATGTCATTTTTTTTCAATTCCAGATGTTGCATGAGGACTACACTGAGAGGTGCCGCGAGCTGATGGAGCGGATAGAGGCAGTTGAGTATTGTCCGACTCGGGGAATTCAAGGCAACATAGGGTTTTTGGATCGGCTCTTCTGGAAACTGGAGCGGGAAGGGTTTCCAGTCATGGACGATCATAGGATCGGAGCTTTACTTCGTTCATTGCCCAACCGGGCAAGAGAGGTTGCGCATCAGATCTGGGGATAGCACAGATGCTGTATCTCATATGCAGACTTATGTAGGCAGCTACTCCGCCATGAGTTCCCAGAAGATCTGGGAGACTCGGAGGAGGATCCCGAGCCGTCCGAGGAGGACCCCGAGCCCTTTGAGGAGGATCCCGAGCCATTCGAGGAGGATCCCGAGCCCTTCGAGGAGGATCCCGAGCCCTTCGAGGAGGATCCCGAGCCATTCGAGGAGGATCCCGAGCCCTTCGAGGAGGATCCCGAGCCCTTCGAGGAGGATCCAGAGATGCTGGAGATGTTCGAGGAAGACCTTGAAGCGGACGAGGAGATTCTCGAGATCGAAGAAGAAGACCCGATGGGAATAGTAGAGGATCCTGAGGCGGGCCAAAGGGAGATGAGCGTGGAGGTAGTAGTCGTCGCTATGCTATTCTTTATGTTGGGCATAACGACAGCCCATCTTGCTCACTGAGTTGGATTAGTTGTGTATGTAGACTTATAAGAATGAATAAAAATAAATTTTGGGTGACATAATAAATAAATAAAAAAAATCTCATTTACCCAATATTGATCATGCGACACATAAGGATGAATATTACGGAAACATAATAGGAGTTGAGTTACCCATGATCACGATCAAGTATCATTCCTGGGGCATGTGATCTCCAAGGAAGGAGTAATGGTGGACCCAATTAAAATCGAAGCCGTGAGTAACTGGACTAGACCCAAGAATGCCAGTGAAATCAGAAGTTTCCTCGGGCTAGCAGGCTATTACAGAAAATTCGTAGAGAACTTCTCTCGGATTGTAGCCCCTATGACAGCTCTTACAAAGAAAGACAAGAAATATGTATGGACCGAGGAATGTGAGAAGAGCTTTATGGAACTGAAAAGGAGGCTGACTAGCGCTCCAATATTGACTCTTCCAGAGAGCGATATGGGTTTCGATATGTACAGCGACGCGTCCAAACTGGGACTCGGAGCTGTGCTTATGCAAAATGGGAAGGTAATTGCCTATGCCTCTAGGCAACTGAAGGAACATGAAAGAAACTACCCTACCCATGACTTAGAGTTAACAGCGATGGTCTTTGCGCTAAAAAAAATATGGAGGCACTACCTATACGGAACTCAGTGTAAAGTTTATACAGATCACCAGAGGCCTCGGGGAGTTCTGCAACCTCTAGCAATTCCCGAGTGGAAATGGGAAGACATCTCCATGGATTTCATCTCTGGGCTACCTAGAACGACGAACGGATATGATGGTATATGGGTTATTGTGGACAGACTCACCAAGTCTGCCCATTTTCTGGCTATCAGGATGACCTACTCAGTAGAGCAGCTAGCTCAATTGTACGTCAAGGAAATTATCCGACTGCACGGGGTTCCCAAGACCATTATCTCTGATAGGGATGGTCGATTTACTTCAGATTTTTGGGGACACGTACAGAAGGCTCTTGGCACGAAGTTGAAATTCAGAACTGCCTTTCACCCCCAGACTGACGGGCAAACTGAAAGAGTAAACCAGATATTAGAGGACATGTTACGAGCTTGTGCCTTGGATTTCAAGGGAAGCTGGTGTCGATACCTGAGCCTGGCAGAGTTTGCTTATAACAACAGTTATTAGGCTACTATCGGGATGGCACCGTACGAAGCACTATACGGAAGGAAATGCAGATCTCCTATATGCTGGCTTGAGAGTGGTGAAAAGAAGGAGATGGGACTCCAGACGGATATTATAGACGAAACCACTCAGGCTATAAAGAATATCCGCCAGAGGATAGAGACTGCTCAGAGTCGGCAGAAAAGCTACGCTGACAAGCGACGCAGACCATTAGAGTTTGAGGTTGGGGATTCAGTATTCCTGAAAGTGGCCCCTATGAAAGGGGTAATGAGATTAGGGAAGAAAGGGAAACTGAGTCCGAGATATATGGGACCGTATCAGATTTTGAGACGGGTAGGCAAGGTGGCCTACGAACTGGAGTTACCGCCAGAAATGTCGGCTATCCACAATGTCTTCCATGTATCAATGCTCAGGAAATGTACCTCTGATGTGAATCAGATGATAGAGCCCCAACCAGTACAAGATCAAGAGAACTTAAGTTCCGAACGCCGACCTATACAGATCTTAGACCGGGAAGTCAAAAAGTTAAGGAACAAGGAAGTACCCTTAGTAAAGGTTCTGTGGCGGAACGAACAATTCGAAGAAGCCACATGGGAACGAGAGGAGGCAATACGATTAAAGTATCCGGAATTATTTTAAAGTTCGGGACGAACATTTTATAAGGTATAGAGGATTGTAACACCCCAAAAATTTTCCCATATGAAATATTATGAATTCATGAAACATTATTGTTATTATGAAATATTATGAATTCATGAAACATTATCATTATTAAGAAATTTTATGATGGGCTTGGCTTAATGGGCTTTGATATGGATTAGTGCAAAATGTGATAAAAAGAAGAGGTAGAAAGGAGGAAGCAAGGATTGAACCTTGAACCTCCTAGTTGCACTAATCATGTCATAACCAACACACCAAGCCATGTTTCATGTTGAGAGAATAAGAAACATGCTTGTTAAAGCTAGGGAAGTGAAGAGACATGTCTCTTCATGAGAAAAGTATAAATAAGTGAAGGGAAGTTGGAATAACTTCCTCTCTTCTTCTTCCTCACTCTTCCCTCTTCAAAACCAAAAACTCTCCCCTCCCCTTCTCAAATTTTCGAAACTCCAACCCTAGGTTTCTTCCATAAGAAAAAAACTCCCAAGAGGGCCCTATAGAGAGACTACCTTCTACTAAAGCAAGGCTAAGGAAAAGAAGCGCAAGAAGGGCTCTCCTCTCCTCCTCTTCAAGGACTTCTTGGGGGAGATTCAAGCGAGAGGATGTAAGTAGTCCCCTCACCTGCATTACAATAGTTTCGAGTGTTTAAAAAGGGTTTAAACATAGGATGAAGCTCTTGATGTTTTCGGCCAAGAAGGTTTTTAGGGCTTGCGAGGCTTTAAACTACTCCTATACTTGCATATGTTTTTCCTCATGATGTGTGACTAAATATATGATGATAATATGATGTTTTTCTTGTCCTTAAGCCCCCAAAATCCCGGAGTAGGCTTGCTGGAATTTTCGGCCAAGGACCTCTTTTAGGGCTTAGAGAGGTTTAAACTCCTAGTATGCTTGATAATGACCCTCCCTATGATATATAAGATGATATGTGATGTAAATATGGTTTATTCATGATTTTAACATGCTTGGAAACTAAGGTATGTATGCTGAAATTTTCTGTAAAGAATGATAAGTAGGACTTAAGAAGGGGTGACAACCCCAACATGCCTTCTAATGTCTCCTCTATGATGCCTACCTTAATGTATGATGTTAGTGTAATGTTTTTCATGGTTTATCATGCTCTAAACTTAGAGTTTATATGCTGGAATTTTTTGATTAAATAAGAATTTGGGCTAAGGGGGAAGCTACAACCCCAATTAGGCACGCCAAGGATGCCCATGATATGATATGAGTAGTATAGGTGATAACATGTCTTCTCCCATGATTTTTCATGCTCTAAGAATCGTGATGTACATGTCTATGTTTAAGCTCTTTAAGCACCCTTATGTTATGCATGGCTTATGTATGATGAAATGCATAAGAGATGCTTCCCTGTAAGTCGGGACTAAGAACACTCTTCATGATAAGATAAGAGGCATGCCATGCTCATGATATGACAATGATGTGATAGGTTATGATGATATGCTTATGATATGATAAGAATGTGCTATGCAACCCCTAGGTCGACGGACTATGAACGGACCTAGTAAGAAACAAGAATGTGCTATGCTTATGATATGATAAAAATCCATGTATGCTATTTTACTTTGTATGGCTTGTACCGGACCCTAGCAAGGTCCACGGGTGGGCTCTGGATGCAGCCCCTAGGTCGACGGACTATGAACGGACCTAGTAAGGGGATGGGCTTCCGAGACGCCCCTAGGTCGACGGACTATGAACGGACCTAGTAAGGGGATGGGCTCCCGAGACGCCCCTAGGTCGACGGACTATGAACGGACCTAGTTTCCCTAGCAGGTTAGAGACTAGCTACCTCGGCCTATTAGGGATGCGCGCATTATGTATGTATGTATGTGGTACAAGCCGGGATCCCCCAAATGATGATGGATGTATGTTTAAGTACCTATATGTATGATTTTAAGAAAAGCATATGCATGTACTTATCCTATGCATGTTTTCAAAAGAGCATCTTGCATTCGCATTTTTGTCATGACTATATGACTATTATGCTATAAAGGTGAATTATGTTAAGTTCAAGTATGCTTCTTATGATAAGTACATATGCTCCCTTATGTTATGTTAAGTTAAGTGTTTTTAATGTTATGCACTATTATGACGTGATGCTTTCTCTACTTGATGGAACGTATGATTTTGTGAGTAGGAAGGGATCTTACTAAGCTATATGCTTATAGTTTCCATGTTTCCCTTGTACTGCAGAAAAGGGTAAGGAATGGATAAACTAAAGGGAGCAGCAGGAGGGGCAAAGATGTGTGTGGTGGTAGCATGGTGGAAGAAGATCTACTCATGTTTTGTTTAGTTATGCATATGCTGAGTATTGCATGTTAAATGTTGAATCATACTTACTAAGTTGCTACTTGCTGATATTTAGACTCATATGGATATTTCATGCTCACTCTCGCTCATATGTTAAGTACTTAGTTTAGACTTGCTAAAGAACTTTAGTATTATGTTATCCTTCCTCATACTTACTACTCTGTCTTAAGAAATGGCTATGTGGCATGCTTCTATTATGCAAGTAAGAATGTAAAGGTACCTAGCATGCCCTCCTCAATGTCTAAGATGTTTAAAAGGTTTCATGCTTACATGTTCAAGTACAAGATTATACATGTTTCATGTTCAAGTTTCAAGTTTCAAACGCTTCCGCTAAAACGAAAACTATGTTCGCGTAACCCTGCCCTAGTGTGAGAAGGGTGGGCGTTACATCTTTCCTACTCACTAAAACCATACGTCACATATAGTCAATGAAAATGACATAACATAAAGAGTGTATCATAAAACAAAAGCATATTATGAGAAGGTATTCATAAAGCATTTGACATGAGGATATTGGGTATGGCTTGGCGGGTTTCCTAAGCGGATACCTGGTCGATTCGGGAAACCTCTCCATGCCTATGGATTAAAAATTTAATCTGAATAGAGAGCCGTTTCCCATCGACCGTCTCGTGCCGTATCGAACGATCTAAATCACAACTCGGCCAATTACTAAAATTGGCCTTGTGATTTGCTCGACTGTTCGACCGCGGAAAAGGCGATGAGTGAATCGCCAGCTTTTGTGTTTATGGTCGGGGTCCAGTTAAATAATTATTAACTATGATTCACAATCAAAATAATTATATAACAAACATAAAATGACGAGGCAATTGAATAAGGTACAAACAAGAATGAAAGGAGCCAAGGAAGAATATACCTTTAGTTACCTTACGATCTTCTACCGTATGACCCTCCCCTCTTGGACGTCGTGTGGGCGACGATCTCCCAAGAACCGTGGTCACCAAGTTGATCTCTTCTCCTTGCGCCAATCAATCCCTTACCAAAGGGATGTCGTCGGCCGCCTCCAAAAAGAAAATAATCCAAACACAAAACCTTACTATTCTTTTCCTCCAATACTGGCGTCCGAACTGCGAGTTGTATCAAGACAAAGTCTGTAAGCAACTCATCCACAGTCCGCACCCAGTACCCTAGATCCCTCTTCAACGTACGGAAGAAGCCGGCGCCAGCCGGTGCCCTTCTCCTCGCTCAGAGGAAACCGGCACCACCGGCGCCTTTCTCCATGCGTAGAAGAATCCGACACCAGCCGGTGTCCTTCTCCACGCTCAGAAGAAAACCGGCACCACCGGCACCTTTCTCCATGCGTAGAAGAAGCCGACACCAGCCGGTGTCCTTCTCCACGCTCAGAAGACACCAGCTGGTGTCCTTCTCCACGTTCAGAAGAAAACCGGCGCCAGTCGGTGCCTTTCTCCACGCGTAGAAGCCAGCGAAGTGGCTGCACCACTCTTCACCATGAGTTGATGAAGATTAAATTCTCCTCCTTTGAGAATTCCGGCTGCATGCTTTTAATTCTCCAATGGGAAAATTCGGCTGCCTGTTGGAGAATCTGGCTGAGTGCTTTAATTCTCCAATGGCTTTAATTTTGGCTGCCTCCTTATTAATTGCAAAATTGCAATTGCAATTTATTAATTGCAAGGAACGATTGCAATTTCTTAATTGCAAAGAACGTTGCCAATTTTTTCATGCAGGTCGCCCATGGAGAAGTAGTCTTGGGTGCCGTAGAGAGAGAGAGAGAGGAGAGGTGAGAAGAAATTAGGTTTCTTGTGTTTTCTAGGATTAATTCATCAACCATCAACTTGGTTTCATACCACCATGGGGTATATATAGGGCTACGGTAGGGACCATGAGGAGGAGTTGGATCTTAGCCTGCTAATGGACCCATTCCATTAATAAGGATCTATTCCACTAAAAGGCTCTCATTGAATTACCTCACCAACCCCCATATTTACATATGGGCTCCACTTATTACAAGTCGTCCATCCCCCCATGTTTAAGATTTCGAATGCCCGTTAATTAATTAAATTACTGACAATTTAAATTAATTAACTTCTGGATCCTTGACTAGTACCACTCGACCTTATCATTATGCCGGATCAAATCCACCTGCAGGGTTTAGCATGATGAACCTTTCGAGCTTGTCAAGGGGGCATCATCAACCTGACTCACCAAGACACGGATTCCGTCAATAATCAACGGCACATCATATTATTAATATTATCTCCCAACTTATCGGGCCTATCGATCTAACAGAATAAATCTCGCCTATTGATAAATTAAAGAAATAATAGTTAATAATATATGCCCGTTATTATATCGGGATTAAGGGATCGTACTCCATAATAAAGTCTGAGGTCCTATCCAATTATCGAGTCAGTACAAATTGGATAACCTCGTGTTTTGGTCCTGCTCAATGTACTCAAAGCACATTAGTGTAATCCTATGGTCAAGACCAACCACACCTAATTACACTACAACCATTTTGATGGGTTGTCCAATTCCATCTCGATTGTGGGCCTCTATTTATACTAAGCAAGGAACTGATAACCTGATCTTCCGTGTGACACCACACACCATGTTATCTACAATGCAAAGTAATTGGACTTCATGCATGTATTAATATAAACAGGCACCTAGTGAGGTTGTGATTCTCTATTCAAAATAAAGATGTTCATATATATAAAAGAAGCATGTCTTTCAGTATACACATCTAACAGAGGAGGCATATAGATGTACATGATGTTGGTGCAGAATGCACCCAAGTCGAACCTGAGTTTTGATAATGGCAACAGGGCTCAAAAGTTAAGGTATAAATGTTATCTAACATGTTACTCAAGTGTGCAGGGTACAAAGTCCTAGCGAAGGACTGCTAGGCACTGGCGAAGGAATGCCAGGGTACAAAGTCCTAGCGAAGGACTGCTAGGCACTGGCAAAGGAATGCCAGGGTACAAAGTCCTAACGAAGGACTGCTAGGCACTGGCGAAGGAATGCCAGGGTACAAAGCCCTAGCGAAGGAATGCTAGGCACTAGCGAAGGAATGTCAGGGTACTAAAGCCCTAGCGAAGGAATGCTAGGCACCAGGCGAAGGACAGCTTGAGACTGAAGACCTGGCGAAGGAATGCTAGGCACTGGGCGAAGGACAGCTTGGTATCCAAGACCTGGCGAAGGACCGCTAGGCAAAAGTCCAACCGGAGGAGCCGGTTGGCATCAGGTACATTCTCCTGAGAGGAGTAGGCGAGGACGCGTTGCCCGTCGAGGGAACAGTAGGCGTCGGTTCGACCTAGGGTTCCTTTTTGGAGACCCAAAGTCAGAACCAAGATAGCTGAGGCTGTATAAACTAACTTCTTATTACTTTATGGTGTTTTGGACTAACCCTGGATGCAGGACCGAAGGAACGAGTGTCTGCAGCTCAGAGAGCTTCCAAGGAGTGAGGCAACAGCTGACCAGGGCGCCCGGAGTGTCCCGGGCGCCCCCAAGGTGAACCCAAAACAGTCAAAGAAAAAGAACTGCTTCTGCAACTACTGGGCGGGGCGCCCCCGTGCTCCCGGGTGCCCCCGATGCTCCTGGGCGCCCCGGATAGTATGGGCGCCCCCAGGGCAAGTAGTCGAAGCAGCTCCAGCGAAGCCAAGAGGATAAGAGTCAGACCCGGTCAAAGCTTGATCCCGAGTTTTAAGGGATCAGAGCAGACCGAGAAGGAGGTGGATCGATTGACACGTGGGGGGGGGAGGGGGGGCGGCGCCCCCAGGTGCTATAAAAGAACCCTCGAACCAAGGCTTCAGAACAACAATTCTTTCAACGCTCCTACGCTCTTCTGCTCCCGCGCTCTGCTCCGGAAACCTCCCGACTCGAGATATAACCGTCGATGACATCCTTCCGCTTCGAAAATTCAATCTACAACGGACGTCGGTAACGAAGAGCTATTTTAGTTTACTGTACTGAATTCTGTAAAATCTTTTGTAAACTATTTTTGCGACATATAGAATTGCCCGCAGAAAACGGTCAACGACCGTGGGCCTTGGAGTAGGAGTTGTCCTAGGTTCCGAACCAAGTAACAATACCTGTGTTCGCGATTGTTTTTCTTTTCCGCTGCGTACTTGCTCTAATTTCTATCCGAAAAGTGTTTAACGATATTCACCCCCCCTCTATCGTTTCTCTCGATCCAACAAGTGGTATCAGAGCGGGGAAGTTCAAATTTGGTGCAACCACCAGTTTGAAAATTTTTTCGGATTTTTTTTCGATTAATATTTATTCGTTCGAATTTCTTCTAATATTTTCTTTTTTTTTCGTTCGAATTTCTTCTAATATTTTTTTTTCGTTTGAATTTCTTCTAATATTTTTTTTCGTTCGAATTTCTTCTCGTTGATCGAGGTTGGTGTAACACCCCTCGACAAAATAATTTTCTTTATCCCGCACTACTAATCCAAGACCAAGTCTTGGGATATTCCTGTGTTTTTTTTTATTTACATTTCAGATAAAATGGTCATGCAAGAAGGCTTCAGTACCGCAAGACCTCGACTTTTCAGTGGAGAAGACTTTTCTTACTGGAAAAGTCGAATGGAGGTCCACCTGAAAACTCAGGTGGACATGTGGATAATCATCCAGTCCAGACTGGAGATCCCGAAAAATGTAGAAGGAGTACCTCAAAGCTACACAGAGTGGGACACCGCTCTAAAACAGAAAATTGAAGCGGATGCAAAGGCGACCCAGACCCTTCAATGCGGCTTAACAAAAGAGGAGCTGAACTGGGTGGGCCCTTTCAACAGTGCCAAGGAGCTGTGGGGAAAACTGATCGAGCTGCATGAAGGAACATCAGACACTCGGATCAGCAAGAGGGATCTGCTCCTAAACAAGCTGTATACCATCAAAATGGCCAACAACGAAACAGCAGCTCAGCTTCACGCCCGAATTCAAGAACTAATGAACGATCAACACACCATTGGTCATAAGGTAGAAAACTGTGACCTAATAAGGTATGCTTTAAATGCTTTCCCAAGAAACACCTTGTGGGCATCTATGGTAGATGCATACAAGGTTTCAAGGGACCTTTCTAAAATAAAATTAGATGAATTATTCTCTGAATTAGAACTGCATGAACAGACTAACTGCAATTTGGCCGAGAAAAGTATTGCCTTTATTACAGGTAAAACTGGAAGGACAACAAAGAAGAAGCCTCAACCTGAACCCGAGTCTAACTCAGACTCAGACTCAGAAGATGAAGAAGGAGATCGACCTAAGCTGGTCCGACTGGCAAGAAACTACTACAAAGAACTGAAGAATCAGACCAACAGAAGGAAAGCCAGCCGAAGAAAGGACGAACCAGCTGAACCCGCAAATGAAAAGAACAAGCCCAACGTGACCTGCTACGAGTGCAAGAAGAAGGGTCACTACAAGACGGAGTGTCCGAACCTAAAGGAAACCAAGAAGAATAGAAGGAAGAAGGCACTTCAAGCAACGTGGGACGAGTCCTCCTCCGAAGAAGAAGAAGAGGTCCCACAGTCGAACCTACTAGAACTAACCGCCTCAGAAGAAGTCGAGACCAAGTCAGAATTAGAACAGGACGACGGCAGACTGACCTTTTCAGAAGATGGCGAAATCAAGGTAAGTGGATTTACTAGATGTCAATTAAATGAACTAATTTCGTATCTTTCTCGAGATTTGGCGAAAGCTAAACTCCAAGTTGAATCCCTCCGACAGGAAGTAAAACTCCTGAAAGAGGGAGCTAACTCTAAACCCTTAACCGAGAAGGTTCAAGAAGGAACTCCTACTCAAGTTGAAAAACTTGAGAAAGAGATCTCCTCCCTGAAAACTCAGGCTAAGGATCTTAGATCAGCATTAGAACGATTCACTTCTGGTTCCAAGGGTCTTGACATGATTCTTGGAAAGCAGAAATCAGTTCTAAATCGATCCAGACTTGGATATAGAACCAAATCTAGACAAAGATCCTATTTTGCTGTACTGAATCAGTCCAGAAGTAAAGTTCAGGCATGGGTACATAAATTGTGCCTGAACAAACAATCTGGATCAAATCATTATTGGATCCCCAAGGATAAGATTCACATCTTGCCTTACCATTACTGTGGCTTTAGTCCAGGGGGAGCCAAATTAAAAACTATATTTATTGTTAGATAGAATTTAATTCTTGATTGAAATTTGCTTGCTTGATTGTTTATTTAAATTCCTGCAATTTACCATGCTTAAACTTAGGAATGGTTAGTATAAGGACTGAACAAACTTAACTGAAACTTGACAACATAGTATTGGGTGGAGGTGAGATGATAGTACGTTAGGGAAACTAATTCTAATAAGGTCAAGTATACTTGGTCTCTTTAGACTGGTGAAACTAGCCGAAGCTACCGATCCAAGACCCAAACTAGTTAGACCAGAATTTTTCAAAGATTAATTTTGAAAATGAAACTTCATTAAAAGGCTTTGTCAAGGAAAGGGTTGATGATCCAATAAGGCTATGGCCAAAGAAGGCCTAGTGCCTCGCCAAGACCTGGAAGCCAATTTTTGAATTTCAAATTCAAATTATTCTTTGTCAAATTCAAATCTAACATAAATTTTCAGTTAGGTGTAGAATCAAACATTTCTTTTCAAAATAAATTTAATTATTTTCAAAAATTAATTTAAGGTTTTCAAAATAAAAATTAATTTTTCAAAATAATTTTACTTATCAAAACCTGTCTCACAAAACCTATAAGGCTAACGTGATTGAAAACCCTAGATTTGGGTGAGACAGACTAGGTTGTGAAATCAATTTAAGCTATTCCTGATCCTAATTGGATCCAATAAAACTTTTTATGTGTAGGAACATAAAGATTTAGACTAATGGATGTTGGATAGCGGTTGCTCCAGACACATGACTGGAGATAAATTGAAATTCACCAAACTCAAGTTCAAGAACCTAGGCTCAGTGGCATTTGGCAACAATGCTACACTCAAGGTAATTGGGTCAGGTAATATTGAACTTAAATCTGACTTTATGATTAAGAAAGTTCTTTTGGTTGAAAACTTCAATTTTAACTTGCTTAGCATAAGTCAGTTATGTGATTCTGGTTATGTAGTTACTTTCAACAATTCCAACTGCCTGATTAGAAACCTGCAAGACTCAGAAATCATGCTTAAGGGCACTAGGAAAAATAATGTATACACTATAAATCTTCCCCTAGTACCTAAATATATGTTAACTCAGTTAGAACAATCAAATCTCTGGCATAGGAGACTAGGTCACACTAATCTGAGAACTATCTCAAAAATCACCCAACTTGGCTTAATCAAAGGAATCCCCAAAATTAAAAATAATGAAAACCTAATATGTGAATCATGTAATGAGGGTAAACAAACCAAATCTAATCACAAACTAATCTAATCTGATCTAACTCAAACCACACTTGAGCTCCTGCACCTTGACATATTTGATTCACATGGAGCCAAGTCACTAAGCGGGAATCGATACTGCTTAGTAATAGTTGATGACTACTATAGGTTCACCTGGGTTAGGTTTCTAAAAACCAAAGATGAAACCCTAAACCTATTTAATGAATTCTATAAATTAATTAAAAGTCAAAATGATACTAAAGTTAAAAGACTTAGGAGTGACCACGGGGGAGAATTTGAAAATCAACAGTTCGAGGAATTCTGTAAGGTAAATGAGTATTTACATGAATTTTCATGTCCTAGAACCCCCCAGCAAAATGGGATAGTCGAAAGAAGAAATAGAACACTACAGGAAGCCGCTAGGGCTATGCTAAATGAATTTAGCTTAGCAAACCAATATTGAGCAGAAGCAATTAGTACAGCGTGTTACATCTAAAATAGGGTTCTGATTAACAAGCGACACAACAAAACACCCTATGAACTGTACTACCATAGACTCCCAAATCTACACTACCTAAGGGTCTTTGGATGTAAAGTCCATATCCTAAAAACCAAAGACTATTTAGGGAAATTTCAGTCCAAGTCAACCCCAGGTATCTTTCTAGGATACTCAACCACAAGTAGAGCTTATAGGGTTTACAACAAACAAACTAAGAAAATTAAAAAAAACAACAAACTTAATATTTGATGAAGAAATCAACTCAACATCTGATAATCCAGACCTAACTTCATCAAATTCTAATCAAGAAAATAATGAATAAACTGTTGAACCCTTAATTGAATCATTAAATGAACTAACTATTGAACCAACTACTGAGTCAAATCAACCAACTATTGTCCCAACAATTGAACCAGCTAAAAGAGTCGAATCAAATAGTGAACCAAACCGACCAGCCGGACCTGAGGATGAACCAAGTTCTAGAAGAACCAAGAAACCCAGACTCAGTCACCCAACCGATCAAATTGTGGGTGATCCAACTCTAGGAGTCAGGACTAGATCCTCCTATAGAAACCTTAGTCAAATAGCTATGATATCAAAAAAGAACCTAAGACTATAGATGAAGCCCTACCTGATCCTGATTGGATCATAGCTATGCATGAAGAATTAGCCCAATTTGAGAGGAACCAAGTCTGGGAACTAGTGCCTAAACCTGAAGGCAAATCCATCATTGACACTAAGTGGGTCTTTAGGAATAAGCTAAATGATCAAGGAGAAATAGTCAGAAATAAAGCCCGCTTAGTAGCGAAGGGTTTCAGCCAAGTAGAAGGATTAGATTACGACGAAACATATGCCCCAGTAGCTAAACTTAAGAAACTAGGGATGGAAACTATGTCCATCAATACAAATATGCTAAAGAGTTATTAAAGAAATTTAAAATGGATAACTCTAAATGCATAAGTACCCCCATGGCCACTAATGTAAAAATAGATATTGACCAGTAGACCTTAAACTCTATAGGAGTATGATAGGTAGTCTACTGTACCTTACAGCTAGCAGACCTGATATTCTTTTTGCTGTAGGGATGTGTGCTAGATACCAAACCTGTGCTAAGGAAACGCACTTAGCAGCCCTAAAAAGAATACTAAGATATGTTAAGGGCACCCTAAATGTAGGGATTTGGTATCCTAGGACCTCAACCTTTGATTTGTCAGGATACTCAGATTCTGACTATGATGGCTGTAAATTAGATAGAAAGAGCACGAGTGGAAGCTGCCAACTATTAGGAAATAGTCTAGTAAGTTGGTGCAGCAGAAAACAACACTGTGTAGCTCTATCCACAACAGAAGCTAAATATGTTGCCTTAGGAGAATGTGTAGCACAACTATTTTGGATGATGCACACTCTTAAGGACTTCCAGCTCAACTACACCCAAACTCAAGTATTTATTGACAATATAAGCTCAATTAATCTAACTAAGAACCTAATCCAACATTCCAGAACCAAACACATAGAAGTTAAACATCACTTTGTAAGAGACCATGTAGCTAGGGGTGAAATAGTACTTAAGCATATAGACTCTAAATCCAATTTAGCTGATATATTCACAAAATCCTTACCTGAGTCTGAGTTCAGCTCACTAAGAAGGCAGTTAGGATTGTGCTCAGTAGAATAGGTTAACTCTACTTTTGATTTTCTTACTGCTTTACTTGATCAGTTTCTAAAAGAATTTGAAAAACTGTATTACTTAATTTCAAAATCAGTTTTTTTTGTTTTTTTAAATTCCTTTTCGACTTAGTTTTATTTTAAAAACTACCCCTTTCAAAACTAGGGCTTTTTCGTAAATGGACTTAGCCTAGGCCCTAACCCTAGAACTGCATGCACCTATAGATTTAGAAGCCAGCATCTCACAAGCACCTTAGGGTACTTTTGATTGATAACCTAGAAAGGGTTGAGATGCTTAGGTCTTTGCCTTAATTCAAGATGCTTTAAGTCAGTGCATCTGCAGTAATTGGGGCACTAAATACAACATACACAGCAATCAAGTTAAGTATCAAGTCTAGAAAATCTAACTTGAACAGAACACTTAACTTGACAAACCCTAGCGAAAACTACTATTTATAACAGTTAGTAAGTAGCTAATTGGATTAGACAGGCCCCTAAAAGAGAAAATTGACTGATTTAGTCTAATTCTTATCATGAGTTGGTTCAGTACAGCAAAATCATGCAAGTTATTTTCCTTTATGCAATTGATTTATCCTGTTTCTGCTATATTTATTTGTTTTTGATATATGTCAAAGGGGGAGAGATAGGAAAGGAGAGAGTTTAAAATTTTATTAAAATTTTTTTCTAAATCTCAAAATTTCAAACTCTATCCTTTATTCAAAAAGTACTTAAGTTTTTCAAAATTCTCTAAGTACTTAAGTTTTTCAAAATTCTCTAAGTACTTAAGTTGTTCAAAAATTTTCTAAGTACTTAAGTTGTCCAAAAATTTTCTAAGTACTTAAGTTTTTCAAAAATTTTCTAAGTACTTAAGTTTTTCAAAGTTTTTTAAAGTACTTAAGTTGTTCAAAAATTTTCTAAGTACTTAAGTTTTTCAAAATTTTCTAAGCACTTAACTTTTCTAAACACTTAAGTTTCTCAAAAACTTTTCAAAATACTTAAACCTTTCTAAGTACTTAAGGTTTTCAGAAGTACTTAAGTTTTTCAAACTTCACTAAGTTTTCAAAAACTTTTGAGTACGTTAAACTTAAGGCGTCAAAATTTTTTCAGTACTCAAAATTTTCAAAATCCTACTTAAAGTTTTCAAAATTTGTCAAAGTGATTAAATCTTTTTTTCAAAGTACACAACGAAAATCATTTTGAAAATATAGCTTTAAAACATAAAATTTTCTAAGTCAAAACCATCTTTAGACTTAGAATCTATTTTCAAAAACCGCACGAATTTTTGAAAAATCTAGGGGGAGATTTCTTCCAGGGGGAGGGAAAAAAGGTAATCTTTATATGCTTTGATTAACTTAACTTTTTGAACCAGGGTTGCCATAAATCAAAAAGGGGGAGATTGTTGGTGCAGAATGCACCCAAGTCGAACCTGAGTTTTGATAATGGCAACAGGGCTCAAAAGATAAGGTATAAATGTTATCTAACATGTTACTCAAGTGTGCAGGGTACAAAGTCCTAGCGAAGGACTGCTAGGAACTGGCGAAGGAATGCTAGGGTACAAAGTCCTAGCGAATGACTGCTAGGCACTGGCGGTACAATGCCAGGGTACAAAGTCCTAGCGAAGGACTACTAGGCACTGGCAAAGGAATGCCAGGGTACAAAGCCCTAGCGAAGGAATGCTAGGCACTGGCGAAGGAATGCCAGGGTACTAAAGCCCTAGCGAAGGAATGCTAGGCACCAGGCGAAGGACAGCTTGGACTGAAGACCTGGTGAAGGAATCCTAGGCACCGGGCGAAGGACAGCTTGGTATCCAAGACCTGGCGAAGGACCGCTAGGCAAAAGTCCAACCGGAGGAACCGGTTGGCATCAGGTACATTCTCCTGAGAGGAGTAGGTGAGGACGTGTTCCCCGTCAAGGGAACAGTAGGCGTCGGTTCGACCTAGGGTTCCATTTTGGAGACCCAAAGTCAGAACTAAGATAGCTGAGGCTGTATAAACTAACTTCTTATTACTTTATGGTGTTTTGGACTAACCCTGGATGCAGGACCGAAGGAACAAGTGTCTGCAGCTCAGAGAGCCTCAAATGAGTGAGGCAACAGCTGACCAGGGCGCCCGGAGTGTCCCGGGCGCCCCCAAGGTGAACCCAAAACAGTCGAAGAAAAAGAACTGCTTCTGCAGCTACTGCGCGGGGCGCCCCCGTGCTCCCGGGCACCCCCGATGCTCTGGGCGCCCCGGATAGTGTGGGCGCCCCCAGGGCAAGTAGTCGAAGCTGTAACAGCCCAAAATTTCCCATATGAAATATTATGAATTAATGAAACATAATTATTATGAAATTTTATGATGGGCTTGGCTTAATGGGCTTAGATGTGGGTTAGTGCAAAATGTAATAAAAAGAAGATGTAGAAAGGAGGAAGCAGGGATTGAACCTTGAACCTCCTAGTTGCACTTACAATGTCTTAACAATTGCACCAAGCCATGTTTCATGTTGAGAGAATAAGAAACATGCTTGTTAAAGCTAGGGAAGTGAAGAGACATGTCCCTTCATGAGAAGAGTATAAATAAGAGAGGGAGAAAGAAGTTACATTTCTTCTTCTTCTTCCCCACTTTAATTTTCGAAAACCTAGAGCCCTTCTTCTCCCTTTCCAATTTCGAAAAGTGCACCCTAGGGTTCTAACCCTAGGGAATTGGAAGGAAGAGGAACCATTCAAGGATCTTGCCCTCTACTAGGGCCAAGAGTGCTAGAGAAGTCTAACAAGGGAAATTCTCATTTCTCCTTCAACCAAGTGTACCCTAAGGAGTAAGAGAAGGAGAAATTCAAGCGAAAGGTTGTAAGTATCCCCTCGCCTGCAGTGTAATTGTTGTGTATGAATTCCTTCTTCTTGTAGTTTTCGAAAATGGAGGTTTTGCCCTTGTATAGGTTTCGGCCAACCTCAAAGAGGAGACCTTGGTTACTCCTTGATGCATGAGAAGACCCCTTGGAACTTAGAGTATACATATATGTTGTGTCCCTTCATTTTGTGATGACAAAAACTAGGGTTTAGGGTTGAATGGGTTTCGGCCAAGGCATGGGAACTAGGGTTTGTGAGGGTTGAATTATCCTATAATATATATCCATGCTTAGTGTATTGTAAGATAGTGTATACAAGGTGTTTGTATAAATGCCTTTGTGAATGTTTTATTGCAAAAACCCTAATTTCCCCTACCCTATGACTTTCGGCCAACACCCTAAGATTAGGGTTTGTGAAGGTTAAACTACCCTATGGAATATGCTTATGTTGGGGATGATGATATGTATATGCATGTGATGTTTAAATGGAATGTTTGATTGGAAAACTTTAACTTTTAGCATGCTACCACTTCCTATGATATGAGTATGATCTATGTGACCAATCTTGTCATATATATAAGTATGTTTAAGTGGTTGAATTATGATGTATATATGAGTATGTCTTATAGCCCATGGGGCACCCTTATGAGATTGCATGTGATGTGTATGTTAAAATGCTTGAAAGGATACTCCACTAAGTATGGGATCAAGAACACCCTTATGTTGTGTGGTGTGTCCCTATGGGATCAGAAACACCCTTGAAGAGTGGTGTGTCCCTTGAGAAGTGAATTTGGAGTACTCCTTAGCATATATGTAAAGACATGATAAGTATTTTACTTTGGAAGTTGTGTACCCGACTCGTAAGGGGGTCGTTAAACAAATCCGGGGTGCATGTTAACGTAAGGTCATGGCTCCGGTAGGACGTAAGGGTCCTGCTCTAATTGGTTGGTGGCTCGCTACCCCTATCCATTAGGGAACGCGCATTATGTGGTACACAACTGGGCCCTATATGATATGGATGTATTTTTAAGTAATACCTTTATGGAATTGTTTTGAAAAACATTGATTATATGTGAAGGGTATGCATAAGATACTTTATGCTGCATGCTTAGAAACTTTGATATTTAGTATGCTATGATGAACTCATGTTTATGATTTATTATGTGTACATGTTATCTGCTTTCGTATGGATTTTGCGAGTAGGACAGGATCCTTACTAAGCATTTGTGCTTACTAGTTAAGTGTTGTCTTATGCTGCAGATAAAGGTAAGGAACACTTGAACTAAAGGAAGAGGCAGGAGGGCTGAAGATGTGTGGGGTGGTGGCTCGCGAAAGAAAGATTTCTATATATCTACTTTATTATGCTTTAGTTAGTGACTCCTTGATAAGGAATGTTAGTAATTACCCTTATACTTGATTAGGTTTGATTATGTTGTGAGTTGAACTACTTGTGAACCTTACTATCCTGACTCATGTATTACTAAACTTACTATGCACTTACCATGTTCCAATGATTCAAGCATGATATTAGATTGGCATGTATCGACTAGTATGCTTAGCACTTGTAAATATCACCTGATAGTTAGATAAGCATGCTCAGCACTTAGTCCTCACACCCTTGCATTGGTTGTTTTAATTTTATGCTAGAAGAAAAGAAAATAATTATATGATGGGTTGTTACGTAACCCCGCCCCGAGAGTAGATATAAGGGCGGGCGTTACAGAAGCACCTCCAGCGAAGCCAAGAGGATAAGAGTCTGACCCGGTCAAAGCTTGATCCCGAGTTTTAAGGGATCAGATCTGACCGAGAAGGAGGTGGATCGACTGACACGTGGGGGGGGGGGGGCGCCCCCGATGATCCGAGCGCCCCTAGGTGCTATAAAAGGACCCTCGAACCAAGGCTTCAGAACAACAATTCTTTCAACGCTCCTACGCTCTTCTACTCCCGCGCTCTGCTCCGGAAACCTCCCGACTCGAGATACAAGCGCCGATGACGTCCTTCCGCTCCGAAAATTCAATCTACAACGGACGTCGGTAATGAAGAGCTATTTTAGTTTACTGTACTGAATTCTGTAAAATCATTTGTAAACTGTTTTTGCGACATATAAAATTGCCCGCAGAAAACGGTCAACGACCGTGGGCCTTGGAGTAAGAGTCGACCTAGGCTCCGAACCAAGTAAAAATACCTGTGTTCACGATTGTTTTTCTTTTCCGCTGCGTACTTGCTCTAATTTCTATCCGAAAAGTATTTAACGATATTCACCCCCCCTCTATAGTTTCTCTCGATCCAACACATGAGAACATATAATCATATGGAAGTGCTTAACATGTGATGGAAGTACATAGAGCTCATGGCATAAGAAGTACTTGACATAAATATAAGCACATAACATACTTGACATAGAAAAGTTCTTGACATAAAACATAAGCATATAAAATACTTAATATGGAATAGATGCATAATATCAATGAATGCATGAGTTAATTGCACATAACATAAGGATGCTTATTTGAAAATCATAATTGTAAATACTTAAACATAATCTCAACATCATGGGGGGCCCCAGCTTGTACCACATACATGCATCCATCATTTGCGCGCATCCCTAAGTAAATGCGAGGTAGCTAGTCTCGACCTACTAGAGTACTAGGTTACCTTCAACCTAGGGACAGCTACGGTAGTCCAGAACTGAGGCTTTCTTAAGGAGCCCATCCCTGTTGGACAGCTACGGTAGTCCCAGAACCAGGGACAGCTACGGTAGTCCCAGCTCCGAGGCTTTCATAAGGAGCCCATCCCTTGGACCTTTTTAGGGTCCGGTACAAGCTCATCCATAAAGTAAAATAGCTTCACATGCTTCTTTTTACATCATAAGAATTACTCTTGGCATTTCATCATTCATAGAACTTACATCGCATAATTAAAGACATAAATATGATCTTAATACATGAAGCATGGTATAAAGCATACTTAGCATTTCATCATTCATAGTTAATGCATAACATCATTATGCCTTAAAGGCATGAACATCATCTTCATTCATAAGGCATGACATACATACATAATTATGCCTTAAGGCATAAACATCATCCTAGTTCATAAAGCTTGCATGATCATGGTACATAGGGTATGCATGCATAGATAAGTTTTTACATACATGGTACATATCACATAGCATACATGATCATGGTATCTATCATAAAGCATGCATGGGTAGGATCCATATGAACATGATGCATACTACATAGGTTCATGACATTCAACATAAAACAGGCGTAGGTCTACATAACCATAATATACATATGTTCAAGGCATTTAACCTAATCCATGCATAATTCTACATAAACATGATGCATACTTCACAACACATGTGTTCATGGTATATGGTTTAAAACAATCATGAATAAAACCTACTAAAACATGGCACATAATATAAGCATACAAGGTCATGATGCATAGCACATAAAGTTAGATTTTAGGCATCATAAAATTCATACAACATGCTTAAACATATATCTACATCATAATAAGCCATAAACAAGTACACTTGAAATCTTAGACTAACCCAAACCCTAGACTTGGTGCTTGGCCGAAAGTTGTAGATGGAAGTCCCATTATTCAAGTAACATGTGAGGTACCATAATTAACATAACATCCATACAATACATACAATGCCATAGGAAGCCATTAGAACACATGATTGGGGCTAACCCTAATTTCTAACCATGAATTGGTTCTTTGGCCAAAACCCTAGAGGAGTCACAAGTCCATGTAAAATTCATATAACTCACAATTAACCTCCATTGTATCATAGGGAATCATAATAAGCATGCTTGGAGGGTTAGATCTAATCCTATCCATGAAAAGGGAAAGGTGGCCGAAACTTCATGAGGGACTTAGGGTGCTACAAAAATTCCATAACTCACAATTCATTCTTTATTTATCATGAGAAAGCATTAGGAATCATAAGTGAGGTTTTAACATCATCCCAAACCCTAAAAGGGTGCTTGGCCGAAACTTCTAGGAAACCCTAAGTCCATAGTTTTCTCAACATAGATCCCTAACAATTTTTAAATCATGAATGACAACATAAAAACTATTATACCACAGGTGAGGGAGTCTTACCTCTTGTTGTCTTGGTTATAAACCTTAAATAGAGAAAAGAGTGAAGACCTTCTTGACCATAGAACACCCCTTGCCCTTGTAGCCTTGTAGGAACTTTGGATCTTCAAGAGGGAGTCCTCTTGTGAAGTTTTCCAAGGGGAAAACTTCGTTGTGGCTCACGGCAAGATGGAGGAAGAAGAGGGGAGAGGAAAAGCCTTGGTGGAAGAAAAGAGGAGAAAATAACTTAAGTGCCTCTTCACTTCTCATCCCTCTCTTTTATACTAAGTGAAGGGGCATGGTGCCTCTTCACATGGTGCCTCTTCCACTTCCTTTAGCCTCAACTAAATTCTTCTTTCTTTTCCAATAGCACTCCCTTACTAGGTGAATTAGTTAGTACATGCATGATGAGGCTTTGCCTTTATTCTAGGTCCAAGGTTCAATCCTTGGTGCATGCACTTTCTTTTTATCCCATTTACTCTTATTTTTGGCAAGGCCCACATAAGAGTCCACTAAGAGTTATGCTAATATTCCTAATTGGAATTCATTTCTATTTATGTTAAAATTCTACCCAAGGTCCACTAATAGCCATGGTACTAGAAGGGTCCATGTAAGACCCATTAGTACTTAGCTTTTTAATCTATACAAGAATCCTGCTAAGGTTCAAGCTAGTACTCATATGTTCCTCAAAAATCCATATAGGCATGATCCATATTTTAAAGAAAAAAATTGAGAGGATTTTATGGGCGTTACATTTGTGTTGCAGGCACGAGATTCCAACTTGTCATGACCAAATAATGGTTGTATGAATGGTTGTGCAATTTATTGTAAATTAATTAATCCTCAGGGTTGACGAGACTAGGTATTTAATTTTTGTAATTAAATATGACACATGTTTAGCCGAGCTATTTATTTTACATTCGATCTAGTTTTCATGTACACTCCTTTATGGAGTAGAGGATCGATGATGTAAATAATTAGCTAGTCATTTTGGCTCGGAGATCCCTCAAGGTGGCTTGCGCATATGGAAGGGAGGAGCGGACAAAGTGACGACACGACTGGAGGCGCATTAGAGACCAAGGTCATGAATGTTGAAAAATCTAGGATTTTCTGTATTTTTCATATGTTGGTTATGTGCTTGTTGTGTGGTTGTGCTAGTTAAAATTCCTCATATTAAATTATTAAGTGGGAGAGGGACCCAAAGGGTCCCACGGCCTCCATTGCAATTTGATATGTGATGCAAACAAGCTCGCGCGTTGGCTCTAAGAGCATTCCTCCATAACGGATAGGATTGTTCTGCGGATCATAAGGTTAGAAATGATTATAGAGGATTATTGAAGAGTGTGTATATTTCCCCAACGGAAGGCACATACCTAAATAATTCTCTTAGTGTCGTGCAATGGTAAAACACTTAGATACAATTATTAGTATCCTCCCCAATGGAGTCACTGCTAATAACTTGTAGGGCCGAAGTTGACCAACTATTAGTCTTACTTGTCAAAAAGTTAGGTTGACAAGATAATAAGATTAATGGGTAAAACCTTCTCTAACGAATGTAGGGTTTGTATACATCCACACTAACGTGGCATGCAAATTCTTGGTGTTAGGGGTGTTGGTTGAATTCGAAAATTTATTATTTTGAGGAATCAATTTATTTTCGATTTCTAAAGTAGTGTATGTTGTGATTCTCAGGTTTTTCAAAATGACTTTTAACTCACTAGCTACAATACTTAAGGAAAATTAACTTACTGGCCTCAATTACATAGACTGGAAAAGAAACCTAGACATTTTCCTTACTACTGAAGAATACAAATATGTGCTCTGCGAAGGGTGTCCTGAAAATGATAGCCCACCTCAATGAGATTGAGGATCTTGGAGAAAAAATCGACGGGGAAACTCATGTCGATATAATACTCCAATCTTTTCCTAGAAGTTTTGAGCAGTTCCGGCTCAACTATAACATGAATAAGCATGAGTATACGTTGAGCGAACTACTAGGAGGGTTCTAGGCGGCAAAGGGGCACTTTCGTCAGGGTTCGCAGGCCTTGGTCACTGAGAAGATTTCTACTTCTGTGTCGAAAGGCAGGAAGAAGAAGAAACAAGGTGAGTCCAAGAAGGCAGTAGAATCGCAGGGACCTTAGGCTAGTGTGAAGAAGCCGAAAGGCAAGTGCTTCGTGAGCCAGCAGACTGGACATTGGAAGGCAAACTGTCCTCGTCGTCAAGAGATAGGTATATCTTTTTCTTTTGTCATTGTAACATGTTTAGCGGAGTTATCTACCGGTACCTGGTGGGTAGATACGGATGCCACTAAACATGTCTGCAATTCATTGCATGGGTTCCAGGAATCCCAACGACTAGCTAAGGAAGAGATTACTGTCTACAAGGGATATGCTGTTGGTGCAGAATGCACCCAAGTCAAACCTGTGTTTTGATACTGGCAAAAGGGTTCAAATGTTAAGGGTTAGTTGTTGTCTAACAAGTTTCTTGAGTGTACAGGAAAAGCCCTAGTGAAGGAATGCTAGGCACTGGCAAAGGAATGTCAGCCAGAAGAAAAGCCCTAGCGAAGGACTGCTAGGCTCTGGCGAAGGACTGCCAGAATGGACAAACCCTAGCGAAGGAATGCTAGGCACTGGCAAAGGGCTGCCAGAAGAAAAGACCTAGCGAAGGGCTGCTAGGCACCAAGAGAAGGGCTGCGTGGTACTCAAGACCTGGCGAAGGGCTGCCGGGCAAAAGTCCAACTGGAGGAGCCGGTTGGCACCAGGTAAATTCTCCCGAGAGGAGTAGGTGAGGACGCGTTCCCCTTGAGGGAACATTAGGCGTCGGTTCGACCTAGGGCTCCATTTAGGAGACCAAAGTCAGAACCAAGACAGCTGAGGCTGTATAAATTAAATTAAATATTTGTTTTATTGTGTTTTGGACTAACCCTAGAAGCATGACCGTAGGAACGTGTGTCTGCAGCTCAGAATGCCTCAAACGAAAGAGGCAACTGCTGACCAGGGCGCCCGGAGTGTCCCGGGCGCCCCCAAGGTGAACACAAAACACAAAGAAAGCAAATGAACCTTGACAGTACATTCTGAGGGCGCCCCCGCTGTCCCGGGGGCCCCATGGCAAATAAACTGAAGAGTTAAGCTGCTGCCGCGTCTGCACTGCGCACCCAGGGCGCCCCCGCTGTCCCGGGCGCCCCCAGCGCCCAGGGCGCCCCCAGCCTTACCAAGGAGAGCTCAGCGCTGCGGATAAGGTTTGGCCGGGTCAACCAGGGCGCCCCCAGCATCCAGGGCGCCGCCGTCAAGGCATTATCCCGAGGATTAAGGGCTAAGACCTTGACCGAGCCTTTTGCGGATCAAGAGCCACATGGGGGGGCGCCCCCGTCGACCAGGGCGCCCCCAGGCACTATAAAAAGGGCCCTAGACCCTCCTCTTCAATACACTGCTTTCATTCAACGCATCCAAACGCTCTGACGACCGCGCTCTGCTCCGGAAACTTCCTGACTCAAGAACGAAGCGCCGTCAACCTCCCACTGCAACAAAACTCGATCTACACCGGGAGTTGGTAAAACAAAGTGTATATTTCTATTTACAGTAATTTTGTAATCTCACTCTGTAACCGTTTTGCGCACTATAGAATTGCCCAAAGTAAACGGTCAACGACCGTGGGCCTTGGAGTAGGAGTCGACCCAGGCTCCGAACCAAGTAAAACCTTGGTGTTTGCGTTGTTTGATTTTATTCCGCCGCGCACTTACTCTTTCTTTAAATCCGAACATTTTCCGATATTCACCCCCCCTCTATCGGTCTTTCTCGATCCAACAAGTGGTATCAGAGCGGGGAATTCAAACTTGGTGCAACCACCAGTTTGAAAATTTTTCGGATTTCTTTCGTTTTCTCTCTCATTTTTTTTAAATATTTTCGTTCGAGTTTTTCTTTCAAGGTTGGTGCAACACCCCTTGAAATTTGTTTTTTTTCCCGCACTACTAATCCAAGACCAAGTCTTGGAATATTTTCGTTATTTTTGTTGTTTGCTATTTCAGTAACAAATGGCCATCCAAGAAGGTTTTAGCACCGCCAGACCTCCACTTTTCAGTGGAGAAGACTTTCCTTACTGGAAAAGTCGAATGGAGGTCCATCTGAAAACTCAGGTGGATATGTGGATAATCATCCAATCTGGACTGATGATTCCCACAAATGCTGAAGGCGTACCACAAAACTACTCAGAGTGGGACACTGCCCTTAAACGCAAGATTGAAGCTGACGCCAAAGCAACTCAGACCCTTCAATGCGGACTGACAAAAGAGGAGCTGAACCGCGTAGGCCCATTCAACAGTGCCAAGGAGCTATGGGCTAAACTGATCGAGCTCCACGAAGGAACTTCAGATACGAGGATCAGCAAACGGGATCTGCTACTGAACAAGCTCTTCACCATCAGAATGGCAGATAACGAGACAGCAGCTCAGCTCCATGCCAGAATCCAGGAATTGATGAACGGTCTTCACGCAATAGGTCACCAGGTTCAAAACCGTGATCTTATAAGGTATACCCTAAACGCGTTCCCTAGGACCACCTTGTGGGCATCTATGGTAGATGCATACAAGGTCTCTAGGGATCTTTCAATAATTAAGCTAGATGAGTTATTTTCTGAACTTGAACTGCATGAACAGACTAATTGCAATTTGGTCGAGAAAAGTATAGCTTTCTTTGCAGGGAAAACAGGAAAGACGACCAAGAAGCAAACTCAAGTTGAACCCGAATCTACCTCAGATTCAGAAACAGAAGATCAAGAAGAAGATCAATCTGAACTGGTCCGGCTAGCTCGAAGCTACTACAAAAAGTTGAAGAACCAAACCAACACACGGAGAACAAGCCGAAGAAAGGACGGACAAACTGAACCGGCAACTGACAAACACAAGCCCAACGTAACCTGCTACGAATGCAAGAAGAAGGGCCACTACAAGACTGAATGTCCAAGCCTAAAGGAGTCCAAAAAGACCAGAAAGAAGAAGGCACTCCAAGCAACCTGGGACGAGTCTTCCTCAGAAGGAGAAGAAGAAGCACCCCAGTCCAATCTTCTAGCCCTGACCGCTTCGGATCAAATCGAGACTGACTCAGACTCGGACCAGGACGACGGCAAGCTGACCTTCTCCGACAACGGTGAAATAAGGGTAACGGGTTTTTCAAAATTGTAATTGAATTCGCTTATTTCCTATCTATCCCGAGATTTGGCGAAAGCCAAACTCCGAATCGAGTCCCTCCGACAGGAAGTAAAATTCCTGAAAGAGGAAGCTGAGACTAAGGCCTTAACTGAGAAACTTCAGGAAGGAACCCCTGATCAAGTTGAAAAACTTGAATCAGAGAATTCCTCCCTGAAAACTCAAGTTAAGGACTTAAGAACAGCTTTAGAACGATTCACTTCTGGTTCCAAGAACCTTGATATGATTCTTGAAAAATAGAAGTCTGTTCTAAACCGATCCGGACTTGGCTATAGAACCAAATCTCGGCAAAGATCTTACTTTGCTGTACTGAACCAGTCAAGACCTAAGGTTCAGGCATGGGTGCCAAAACTGTGCCTGACTAAACCAATTGGTTCAAATCAATTTTGGATCCCCAAGGACAAGATTCACATCTTGCCTATCCCATACAGAGCTTTAGTCCAGGGGAGCCAAAATCAAAATAATTTTTATAATTAGATAATTTTTTGCTTGATTGCTTGGTTATTTATTTTCTGCAATCTGCCATGCTTAGATTTAGGATACTTAGATTTAAGGACTCAACTATTTGAAACTTGAAAACATAGTATTGGGAGGAGGTGAGATGATAGTACGTTGGGGAAACCAACTCTAATAAGATCAGTCTACTTGGTCTCTTTAGACTGGGTGAAACCAGCGAAGCTACCGATCCAAGACCCAAGCTAGTTAGACCAGAAAATGACCTAATTTAATTTGAAAATGAAATTTCATTAAAAGGCTTTGTCAAGGAAAGGGTGGATGATCCATAAGGCTACGGCCAAAGAAGGCCTAGTGCCTCGCCAAGACCTGGAAGCCAATTTCTGAAATTCAAATTCAAATTATCTTTTGTCAAATTCGAATCTAACTCAAATTTCAAATAATTATAGATTCTAACCTGATTTCAAAATTTCTATTTTTTCAAAACTTACTCTCTTTTTGAAAAACACTTAATCTGTTTTCAAAATTTCTATTTTTTTTTAATCTGTTTTCAAAAATAAAGAACTTTTTCGAAAATAAATTGAAATTCCTTTTCAAACTAATTTTTTACCCTCAAACCTGTCTCACAAAAACCTTAAGGTTAACGTGATTGAAAACCCTAGACTGGGTGAGACAGACTAGGAAGTGAAACTCAATTTAAGCTATCCCTAACTTAAATTGGATCCAAATCATCAAAAATTCTTTATGTGTAGGAACATAAAGATTTGGACCAATGGATGTTAGATAGCGGGTGGTCCAGACATATGACTGGGGACAAATTGAAGTTCACCAACCAAGTTCAAAAACCTGGGCCTCAGTGGCATTTTGGTAACAATGCTACACTCAAGGTAATTGGGTCAGGTAATATTGAACTTAAATCCAATTTCATTATTAAGAAAGTTCTATTGGTGGAAAACTTCAATTTTAACTTACTTAGGCATAAGTCAGTTATGTGATTCTGGTTATTTAGTTACTTTCAACAATTCTAATTGCCTGATTAGAAATGCACAAGACTCAGAAATCATGCTTAAGGGCACTAGGAAAAACAATGTATACACTATAAATCTTCCCCTTATAACCCAAATGCATGTTAACACAATTAGAACAATCAAAACTCTGGCATAGGAGATTAGGTCATACCAATCTAAGAACTATCTCAAAATTACCAACTTGC
>JAGFNQ010004328.1:146412-200336 GCA_024364735.1 Boesenbergia rotunda
AACAAGTCCGTGTGTTGGCTCTGAGTGCCTTCCTCCATAACGGATAGGCTTGTTCTATGGATCACAAGATCAGAAAAGATTATAGAGGATTATTGAAGAGCGTGTGTACTTCCCAAATGGAAGGCACATAATCCTAAATAATTCTCTTAGTGTCGTGCAATGGTAAACACTTAGATACAATTATTAGTATCCTCCCCAACAGAGTCACTACTAATAACTTGTAGGGCCAAAGTTGACCAACTATTAATCTTACTTGTCAAAAAGTTAGGTTGACAAGATAGTAAGATTAATGGGTAAAACCTTCTCTAATGAATGTAGGGTTTGTATACGTCCACACTAACGTGGCATACAAATTCTCGGTGTTTGAGATGTTGGTTGATTTCGAAAATTTATTGTTTTGAGGAATTAATTTATTTTCAATTTCTAAAGTAGTGTGTGTTGTGATTCTTAGGATTTTCAAAATAGTCTTTAACCCATTAGCGACCATACTTAAGGAAAATAAACTTACTGGCCCCAAATTACATAGACTGGAAAAGAAACTTAAACATTGTTCTTACTGCTGAAGAGTACAAATATGTGCTCTTTGAAGGGTGTCCTGAAAATGATGGCCCACCTCAATGAGATTGAGGATCTTGGAGGACAAATCGATGGGGAAACCCAGGTCGATATAATACTCCAATCTCTGCCTAGAAGTTTTGAGCAGTTCTGGCTCAACTATAACATGAATAAGCATAAGTATACGTTGAGGGAACTACTAGGAGAGCTCCAGGCGGCAGAGGGGCTCTTTCGTCAGGGTTCGCAGGCCTTGGTCACTCATAAGGTTTCTACTTCTGTGCCGAAAGGCAGGAAGAAGAAGAAACAAGATGAGTCCAAGAAGGCAGCAGAATCGCAGGGACCTCAGGTTGGTGTGAAGAAGCCGAAAGGCAAGTGCTTCACGAGCCAGCAGGCTAGACATTGGAAGGCGAACTGTCCCCGTCGTCAAGAGAAAGGTATATCATTTCTTTTGTCATTGTAACATGTTTAGCAGTGTTATCTACCGGTACCTGATGGGTAGATACAAATGTCACTAAACATGTCTGTAATTCTTTGTAGGAGTTCCAAGAAGCCCAACGACTAGCTAAGGAAGAGATTACTGTCTACAAGGGATATGCTACGAAGGTAGCTACTATTGCAGTGGGAGTTATTTATTTGTCTCTAGGAGATAATGTTTTGGTTTTAAGAGGATTGCTTTTATGTACCCAATTTTTTAGAAAGAACTTTAGTTCAGTTTCTGAAATAATGGATATTCTATTGCTTTTTGTTATAAAAAGTGGAATAGAAAGATTATCTGATTAGGAACATGGATAAGCAATTTAAGTAATTAGAACCAAAGTCTCCCATGATGCAAATAGTAGCTAATAGCTCATCATCTAATCAAAATAAGAGAAAGGTTCCTTCCAAGATGAACCAAACATATCTTTGGCATCTAAGGTTTGGTTTTATTAACCTTAGTAGGATTCAAAGATCGATAGCCAATGGGCCCTCGGGTTGATTGGTGGTGGGGAGACTTCCCAACCTTTGAGTCTTGCTTGGAAGGTAAGACGACCAAGTGGCCTTTCAAGGCCGAGGGGTATAGAGGCAAAGATATGTTAGAATCGGTTCATTCTGATTTGTGAGGTCCTATGCCTATCCAGGATAGAGGTAGCTTTGAATACTTCATGAGATAAATATTCAAAGTTATGGATAAGTTTACTTGATGGCCGCAAGTCTGAATCTTTGATTAATTCAAAGAATTCAAGACAGTTGTGGAGAAATATCAAGGTAAAAGTATCAAGACACTACGATCGGATCGTGGTGATGGGTACCTCTTGGGAAAGTTTAGGACTTATTTATCAGAGGTTGGGAGTCAATCCCAATTAACTGCACCCGGTACGCCCCAACAGAACGGTGCAGCAGAACAAAGGAAAAGGTCTCTTATGGAGATGGTTAGGACAACGATGAGCTGCTCCGAGTTGCCAGATTCGTTCTGGGGATATGCTCTGGAAACGGCAGCTTACATACTAGATACCATCTAGGTCAGTAACTTCTACTCCCATAGAAATGAGGACTGGGCGAAAGCCTAGTCTAAAACATATTCAAATTTGGGGTAGCTCAGCACATGTGCTGAGAGGGAAAACTGATAAGTTGGAATCTCGTGTGCTTGTTCGTAGGTTATCCTAGAGGAACGACAGGTGGTTCTATAGTCCTAAGGATCAGAGGGTAATCATTGGCACGAATACCAAATTCTTAGAAGAAGACTATGTGATGAACCACAAGCCCATGAGTAGACTAGTTCTTGAAAAATAAAGAAGGGATGTTCCGACCTTAGTACCAACTGTACAAGAAGATATACCACAAGTCATTGCACCGCGTGTCACAGAAGATACACAGGTGGAGCCTCGTCGTAGTGGGAGGGTTGTTAGTCAACCTGAAGGATTCATGTTCTTGGGAGAGTCTTTGGACTTGGTCCCTGGCGACTATGAATCAAGATCCCTAGACATATGACGAGGAACATCCGCTTTGAGGAGATAATCCAATCATATGGATTTATTCAAAGGACGGATAAGATTTGTGTATGTAAGAAATGTGACGGAAACGTAGTGATGTTCTTGTACTATACGTAGATAATATTTTGTTAGTTGGCAACAATAACAAAGTATTATCAGGCGTAAGGGTATGGTTGCCCAAACAGTTGATATGAAGGACTTAGGAGAAGCAGGGCACATCCTTGGCGATCAAAGTTCTAAGGGATCACTAGAGAAGGATGTTGTGCTTATCCCAAGCTTCATACAAGACACTGTCTTAACTCGTTCTAGCATGGAAACCTCCAAGAAAAGTTTTGTACTTTTTAGAAGTGGAGCTACTCTATCTAAGGAGATATGTTTAGATTATCAAAGGAGATAGAGCAGGTAATGGCGGTTCCTTTAGCGTCGGCTATAGGAAGCCTCATGTATGCTAAAATTGAGACCGGATATCTGCTTTGCCATGGGCATGGTTAGCAGATATCAGAGTAACCCAGGACAAGGAAATTGGAATGCGGTAAAAGCTTATATTAGTGTCTAAGAAGGACTAAGGATTATAAGCTAGTTTACCGAGCAGACCAATTCCCTATGAGTTATACGGATACAGACTTCCAGTCAGATAGGGGCAAACGTAAGTATTCCTCGGGGTTTTGGGTTTACTTTAGAAGGTGGAACCATAGGTTGGAGGAGTGTCGCACAACGGCTGCGTGATGGACTCCACCATGGAAGCTGGATGGATGGCAGTCTCTAAGACAGCCAAGAAAGCTACATGGTTCAAAAACCTCAAGATGGACTTCGATGTGATTCCTAGTTTGCTCAGAGTTATCACATTTTGTTGTGATTAACAAATGGTGCAGTTGTAAACTCGAAGAAATCACGAGCCCATAAGGCGAGTAAACACATAGAGCACAAGTACCACCCAGGAGAGAAAAAACTGTTGTTGCCTAGATTACATTACGGGGCAACCTGGGAGATCTTTTCACTGAGGCCTTGATAGTGAGAGCTTTAGGCATGAGGAGGATCAAGGAGTCAGATGTATGACATTTTGAGGACAGCAAAGTCTTTAAGCATAAGTGGCAGATTGTAAGATGTATACTGAACATCTTCATTTTTGAAAAGAGAATCACAACTACACTAGGTGCCTGTTTATATTAGTACATGCATGAAGTCCTTTACTACGCATTGTAGATAACATGGTGTATGGTGTTACACGGAAGATCATGTTATCAATCCCTTGCCTAGTATAAGTAGAGGCTCACAACCGAGATGGAATTGGACAAACCATCAGAATGGTTGTAGTGTAATTAGGTGTGGTTGGTCTTGACCATAGAATTACACTAGTGTGCTTTGAGTACATTGAGCAGGACCAAAACTAGAGGTTATCCGATTTATACTGACTCGATAATTGGATAGGACCTCAAGATTTTATTATGGAGTACGATCGCTTAATCCCGATATAATAACGAGCATATATTATTAATTATTATTTTTTTTGATTTACCAATAGGCGAGATCTATTCTGTTAGATCGATAGGCCCGATAAGTTGGGAGATAATATTAATAATATGATGTGATATTGATTATTTACATAATCCGTGTCCTGGTGAGTCGGGTTGATGATGCCCCCTTGATGAGCTCAAAAGGTTCATCATGCTAAACCCTGCAGGTGGATTTGATCCGGCATGATGATAAGGTTGAGTGGTACTAGTCAAAGATCCAGAAGTTAATTAATTTGAATTGTCAGTAATTTAAATTAATTAATGGGCATTCGATATCTTAAACACGGGGGGATGGACGACTCGTAATATGTGGAGCCCATATGAAAATATGGGGGTTGATGAGAAAGTTTAATTAAGATCCTTTAGTGTAATGGATCTTAATTAATGGATCATGTTTAGATCCATTGGTGGGCCAAGATCCAACTCCTCCTCTTGGTCCCTACCTTAGCCCTATATATACCCTAGAGAATTATGAAACAAGGGCTTAATCAATTAATTAATTTTTCCTCTCCCCACCTATCTCACTACCTCTCTATTCTTCTCTCCTAGGGAAAAAAAAACCCTTCCGCCCATATGGCCAATGGAAGCTTGATGGAGTTTCCCTTTGGCCGACGGTAGAACATGGAGGTCTCCATCTCCATGGCCGATGGCAGCCCAAGGGGCATCCTCTTGCACCTGCGGCGGCAGCAGGTGGGAGGTTCTTCTTGGCCGGCGACGGATCATGGATTCACTTCTATCCATGGACAGCAGTAGATCAAGGAGAAGATAGCTGTGGAAGTCATCTCCGACAGATCTTGGAGAAGTACTCTCCATGGCCGGCGGCAGCCCGAGGGGGTCTTGGTCGACAGCAGATTAGGAGGCACCGGTCTTCCTTGGTCACCGACAGATCTTAGAGAAGATTACTCCATGGCTGGTGGCAGCTCAAGGAGGCACGGTTCGGCATCGGGCCAAGGATGCGTTGGCTGGAGACAGTCCACGACGGCAGAGCTTGGAGAAGAGTACTCCATGGTCGGCGGCAGCTGGTGGAAATTGTTCTACCATCACCGGTGGCAGCCCTTGGAGGAGTCCTTCCCATGACTGACGGCAACTGATGGGAGGTTCCTTTCCATCGCCGGTGGCAGCCCAGGGAGGATCTTCTCCACTTGTCGGTGGTACTCAGTTGGAGAAGAAGATGAGTTGGCTGAAACCGTAGTGTCTAGGGTTTGGTGATCATGGAAGAGAGAGTTGGCTGAAAACCCTAGTGTCTAGGGTTTAGTTGATATTGGAAGGTGGAAGAAGATGTGATTAATTGGTTGCCTTGGTGATCTCAGTTCCCGGTAGACCGTCGCCCACACGATGTCCGGGAAGGGAGGGACATAAGTTAGAAGGTCACGAGGTGATCGGGAAGGTTTAACGCTTTCCCAAGCTCCCTTGTTTACTTTTGTGCCATGTTTGTTTACCTCATCATTTTATGTTAGTTAGTTTATTATTTTGATTTTGTATTATAGTCAATAATTTACTAACTGGACCCCGACCATAAACACAAAAGTCGGCGATCCACTCGTCGCCTTTTCCGCGGTCGAACGGTCAAGCAAATTACAAGGCTCGATCTTTGCGATTGGTCAAGTTGTAATTTGGATCGTTCTATACGACACGAGATGGTCGTTGGGAGACGGGTCTCCATTCGGAGTAATTTTTAATCCTTAGACATGGAGAGGTCTCTCAAGGATGACCAAGTTTTCGTTAAGGAAACCCTCCAAGCCATACCCAACACCGAAGCGGTCAAGGCGAGTAGATTCGCGTGCGAAGCTTCTCCTTCTTCTTCTGAGGACGATTTGTCCCAGGTGGCTTGAAGAGCCTTCTTCCTCCACGCCTTCTTGTTCTTCTATAGGTTGGGGCACTCTGATCAGAAGTGTCCCTTCTTGTTGCACCCGAAGAAGGTGATGTTGCCTTTGCTCTTCTGGCTTGTCGATGGTTCAAATGGATCTTCCTTCTTCCGACTTGACTTCTTCTTGTTCGTTTGGTTTTTAAGCTCCTTGTAGTAGTCGCGAGCTAGCCAGACCAGTTTTGGATGATCCCCTTCACTGTCGTCCAATTCCGAGTCTGAGTCGAACTCGGGTACTGGTTAACTCTTCTTTTTCTGAGTTCTTCCTTGACTTTTACCTGCAACAAATGCAATGCCATTCTCAACCAAAGTAGTATTAGTCTGTTCATGTAATTCAAGCTCAGAAAATATTCATCTAATTTTATTTTAGATAGGTTTCTGGAAACCTTGTAGGCATCGACCATAGATGCCCACAGTGAGTTTCTCGGGAATGAGTTTAAGGTATACCTAATTAGGTCACGATTTTCAACCTTGTGACCTATAGTGTGTAGGTCGTTCATTAGCTCTGGAACAAGCTGATTGAGCTACACGAAGGTACATCTGATACCCGAATCAGCAAAAGGGATATGTTGCTCAACAAACTCTACACGATAAAGATGCACGACGGAAGCACCAAAGTCAAACCTGTGTTTTGATAATGGCAAAGGGTTTAGAAGTTAAGGTTTTATTGTGATCTAACAATGCTACGCGAATGTGCAGGAAAAAGTCCTAGGTACACTCGGCACGAAGTCCTGGCCTCGGACTGGGCCTTAAGTCCTGACATAAAGTTGGGCAATAAGTCATGGTCGTGGACTGGGCACCGAAGACCTGGTGAGTGAAGCTGGGCAATAAGTCATGGTCGTGGACTGGGCACCGAAGACCTGGTGAGTGAAGCTGGGCAATAAGTCCTGGTCATGGACTGGGCACCGAAGACCTAGTGAGTGAAGCTGGGCAATAAGTCTGGTCGTGGACTAGGCACGAAGACCTGATCCAGGGGATTGGGCAAAAGTCCAACCGGAGGAGCCGGTTGGCAAAAAGGTAAACTCTCCTGAGAGGAGTAGGTGAGGGCGCGTTCCCCATAGGAGGGAACATTTGGCGTCGGTTCGACCTAGGGTTCCATTTCGGAAGCCCAAAGTCATAATCAAGACAGCTCAGGTTGTTAATCATACTTAAATTCATATCATTTATATGTTGTTTGTGTTTTGGAACTAACCCTATTTGCAAGAACGAAGGGTGAAAGGTTTCTGCTCCCAGGCGCCTCAATGGTGTGAGGCGCCCTGTTTGACAAGGCATTTGTGTTGAGATAGGTGCCCCAGACAAGGTGAATTCCAGGCACAATTGAAGCAAGCATCTAGAACAGCATATGAGGCGCCTGTGTTAACACAGGCGCCCCAGTCAACTCAGGTGCCCCAGTTGAAGGGATAAGCACTGGCCAAGTCTGCGGATTGAGTTTCGCGTAGAATGGGCCACGTGTCAGGCACCCCCTTCAACACAGGCGCCCCAGCGACCACTATATAAAGGGGTTCACCCCCTTGGCTTCAAATAAAACTTTCTTCTACGCATTCTTTCAAGCACTCTGCTCCAAACGCTCCATGCTCAAGACTCAAGTGCCAACGACAACCCACGGCTTCGACTTTCTAATCGTCCGGTCATCGTTATAATTTTTGTTAAGTGTTGTATGTTTTAATTCTATATTCGAACTTTAGATTGTAATAATTTTATGCAATATAGAATTGCCCGTCGTAAACTATCAAGGACCGTGGGCCTTGGAGTAGGAGCCGACTGCGACTCCGAACCAAGTAAAAACAAACGTGTTAGCGTTGTTTTGCTTTTCCACTGTGCAAACTACTCTAAGTTTTTTCGAAAAATTGTCGATCGATATTCACCCCCCCCCCCTCTATCGATTCAAACTGATCCCACAAGTGGTATCAGAGCGGGTGGCTCGAACTTGATGCAACCACCAGTTGAGCTTTTTTCGGATTTTTCAAATCTTAAAGATTTTTTCTTCACTCTTATTTTTCTCGTTAATCGAGGTTGGTACAACACCACTCGATTTTTTTTATTACTATTTTTTTCTCTCGCACTATTAAGCCAAGACTTATGCTCTGTTTACTTGGGAGAGCGGAAAGTAAAACTAAGGAAAAGTTTCCACAGTGGAAATCTTTTCATTGTTTATTTCATTAAAATTTAAAGAGGGAAGAGAAATATAATCCATCCGCGGTTAGTTTTGGAGCCAAAATCGATCATCTCAAAATCGGACGGAAAGCAACGGATGGATAAAAAAATGACGCATGTACCCCTTTTCATTTACAAAATTACATCATCAACCGAAAAAAATAACGCATGTACCCTTTTTAACTTATAAAATTACACCATATACCAAAAAAATGACGCATGTACCCTTTTGCATTAATAATATTACACTGCATGTACCCACCTTCCTCAATCATGATAAACAAGCATGCAAAGGAAAGAATTTCTTTTCCTTTCCATTCTCTTTTCATGCCCCTAAGTTTGTTTAATCCATCCATCATCCACTCTTTTAGGTAAACATAGCATTAGTCTTGTAACAAGTTTTCTTTGTAATTATTTTTCAGTTAAAATCCCATGGTGAATCAAGACTGGAATAGTGCCCGACCACCGCTCTTCTCCGGCGAAAATTTCAGTTGTTAGAGAAGTCAAATGGAAGCCCATCTGAAGACCCAGATGGGCATATGGATGATAATCCAAACAGGATTCTCTTTTCCCGCAGAAAATGGAATATCAATTGTAAGGGACGAGCTGGATGAACCAACGCTCAACAAGATTGAAACAGATGCTAAGGCGTGCAATTCTTCAGTGTGACCTAACCAATGAACAACTCAGACTATTTGGACCCTTCGCATGTGCTAAAGAAATTTGACAGAAGCTGATCAACCAACATCAAGAGAACTCAGATGAAGAAGAAGATCAGGTAAGTTATTTTGCACTCTCGGCTCAAGCACAAGTAGCTGAGACAGACTCAGTACCCGACTTCGAAATCGACTTCGGATCAGAAGAGGACTCTGACGAGATAGAATCTGTACCCGACTTCGAAATCGAATCAGAATCAGAAGACGAGTGTGCCGAGACAAAATCGGTAACTAATTTTGAATCTTTTTCAGAATTAAAATTAAATGAGCAAACTAATACTGCAATGGTCGAGGAAGGTATAATTTCTATTGCAGGGAAAACTCAAGGAAGAACTCAGAAAAAGAGGCCTCAACCGGTACCTGAGTCTGACTCAGACTCAGAATCAGACGACGATGAAGAGGATCGTCCCAAACTGGTCCAGTGGGCTAGTGACTACTACAAGAAGCTAAGAAAACAAACAAGTAAAAGAATGACAGCTAAAATCAAGGGGAGATTCCAAACGAGGAATCAAACGGTAACATGATAAATTCAAAATAAAATCATATAATATGTTTTAAGTGCAGCGAAATAAGACATTACAAGAATCAGTGCTCCACTCGCAAGAGTCGACCTTCGCCACCTACAACAAGTGGAACCCTCAAGAGTATTGGACAAACAAGCGACAAAGGTAAATTTACATTATTTGAAAATCTAGTGTTTGCCTCAAACAACGTGATTGAATCATATAAATTAGTTAAGGCAAATTTCAGAAAATTAGAACAGGAAAATGAAACACTGAAACGTAAAGTTAATATGCTAGAAAATTTAATTCACAATCTTGCTGATTTCGAAAATCCGGAGTATTACTCCAATTCTGACTTTACTTAGATAATTGTTTGCTTTAATTGCGTGTTGCATGCTTATTTTTTTATTTTTTATTATGCTTAGAATTAGGATTGATTAGTTTAAGGACAAAAGAGTTACTTAAAACTTGAACAAACTAGTATTAGGTGGAGGTGAGATGATAGTATGTTAGGGAAGCCCTGCTAATAAGGTCGAGAAAGGTAAGGTGTACCCTACTTGGTTTGTTTAGTCTGGTGGAACTAGCCGATGCTACCGATCTAAAACCTAAACTAGTTAGACCAAAATTTTTCAAGAAGTAATTTGAAACTGAACTTTCGATAAAAGACTTTGTCAAGGAAAGGGTTGTTGCTCCAATAAGGCTACGGCCAAAGAAGGTCTCTGTGCCTTGCCAAGACCTGGAAGCCGATTATCGAAACTCAAATTCAATTTACTATTTGATAAATTTGAATTTAACACAAGTTTTAACTAAATCTTAGATTTAACATTAATTCAAAGATAAAAAATAATACATCTCACAAAACAGATAAGGAATCTTGTTTTATCACGTAGAACTAAGTGAGGTGTCTAGGACCCAATAATGTAGGTCAATTTTTTAAAATTAATTCAAAATTTTTTAATTCAAAATTTTTTCTCAATTAATCCAACATGTTTTCTAAAAATAATTCATTTTTTTAAGAATTAACTCTACATTATTTTTACTCAACAATTTTTCAAAAATTAAAGTTACTTCATTTTTTTTAACTCATCAAACTAAAGTCTTGAATATAATTCTAAGATCTAGGACTTGATTGACTTAATTATTGATTGGTCAAACCTGATCAACAGTCAAACCTGGTCAACACAGGTGCCCGAGACCTTACGGGCGCCCCTATCTTTTTCGTACTTCAAGGCAGTCAAACCTGCCAAAAGGTTCTGACCACCCTGACTCAGGCGCCCGAGAAGCTCTCGGGCACCTCAGCTGTCACAGGCGCCCATGAAACAGTATATAAAGACTTCACCCCAAGCTCATTTGCCACACCAAACGAACTCCTCTTCTATTCCTCTTCCTTCTAAGGTGCCCGAAAGCTCTTCGCTTGCTCTCAATCACCCTACTTTCACAATGCCGCCCCGGTATGATTTAATTATACATTTCTGGTTAATTTTTCTTTATTTCTTTTAATAAATGCATAATTTTTTCCTACCTATTTAGAAAACATCGAGTTACGCAAACCATCCCCGGGGCCAAGCCTTGCCCAGACTCTAGGTTCCCACCTTGGCCCTGTTTAATAAATTCGCACAAACCACCTATAAACCAATTAAGACCAGCTTCCTATATAGATATTTCTTTATTTAATCTTGCCCTACAGCTATAGATGCAATTAACTTTTATTAACTTGACCAACTTGTTTATTGTACCCATTCTGTCAACACAACCATATGCGCTGAATTCTACAATAACTTAATCAAACTTGATGACTTTTGTTACTCTACTACTGTACAGTCCATCCCCCTTACTATCACACTCACTCTGTTTAACTGATTTCTTGGACTACTACCTTCTCGGTCTACTTTTTGTTGTTATCCTCCAACTGACCTTCCTTTTGATGCCCCCTATTCTCACATCACCCTGGATACCCTCTATTCCTACTTTTTCAGAGATGCGCGAGACCCAACGGTACAGAGATTTCAGTTCGTCGATCTCCACATCCAGGACTACGCTCTCTATAGAGTTCTGGTCCACTGTATTCTTCCATTGACCACTCGGGATGTCACGACCATGCGACCTTTCGACACCTTCCTCCTCTACACGATGATCAACCATCTGGACATAGACATTGGTCTCCACATGTTTCAGACGATCATTTACGCATCGAGCATATCCACCCATTCCCGATTGTGCACGCCCTACTATCACATCATCACTTCCCTCCTACATCACCATGGTCGCGACATCACTGCTGGGGAGGTCATCCCGATGATCGAATTCGATGAGCTAGGGGCTAGGAACTTTTCTTTAGCGGGCATAGATATCTCGGCCATCGAGGTGTTATCGTGGAGACGACAGAGGGCTCGACACCAGGTCGACTCGGACGAGTAGGTAGAGGTCGATGTAGCCGATCTCGCCGCCGAGATCGAGGAGCAGTTACGAGAGCCTCCGCCACCGACTACCGACCAACGGCTGACACTACTACAGACGGAGGTCCATAGTCTCCGAGAGGAGATGGAGGCCCATCACGTCGAGTTCATGGGCACCCTTCAGGCCGAACACAATGTGAACTAGGCCTATCACGTCGAGTACATGGACACCCTTCGGGCCGAACGTGAAGCGAACCAGGCCCGACACGACGAGATGATGTCCATGTTCCGGTCGTGGTAGCCCGGTCCATTCTGGCCCCCTGGCCCATCTTCCTAGACATGATTTTTTTTCATCTGACTGTATTTCTGACTGGTTGACTTTCCCTACTTGGTAGGGTTGACTTAGTATTGACTTGACTTGATTCTGGTGTTGACCGTTTGACTTTCACTACTACTGCTTACTTGTTTATATATTTGGCTATTTTATCTGCTTCATATTCTGGCTAATCATTTATCTACTGAATTACCTACGTCATATTTGAATCATAAGTTAGGGTTGTGCTTAGTAGAGTAGGACTATTCTGATTATTTTTTCGAAAATAAGCATCTAATTTTTTTTTGAAAAAAAAAATCATTTCTTTTACTAAGTCTTGAAATTTGAAATTGTTTTTCGACATAGAATTTTTCAAAAACACACCCCCTTCAAAACTAGGGGTTTTATGCAAATGAACTTAGCCTAGGCTTTAACCCTAGAATTGCATGCACCTATAGATCTAGCAGCCAGCATCTCACAAGCACCTTAGGGTACTTTGATTGATAACCTAGACTGGGTTGAGATGCTTATATGCCTTGATTCAAGATGCTTTAAGTCAGTGCATCTACAGTAATTGGGGCAATAAATACAAATTGAACAGTAATCAAGTTAAGTGTTCAAACTTAGAAAATCTAACTTGATCAGATCACATAACTTGACTAACCCTAGTGAAAACACATGTTTTATAACACTTAGTAAGTAGTTAACTGGGTTAGACATGACCTGAACAAGATTGGATTAATTGGTTTGGTCCATTTTGTTGCTTGAGTTCACTAGAGTTGGTTCAATATAGACTGAAATTTTTTTGTTACTAACTCTAATTCAAAAGTAATTTGCAATTAGTTTTTTTTTATATATGGCAAAAGGGGGGAGAGAGAAGAAAAGAGAGAAAATTTTCAAATTTTCTGAAGCCAATTGGTTTGAATCGATAGAGGGGGGTGAATATCGATCGATAATTTTTTGGAAAAACTTAGAGTAGTTTGCACAGTGGAAAAGAAAAACAACGCTAACATGTTTGTTTTTACTTGGTTCGAAGTCGCAGTCGGCTCCTACTCCAAGGCCCACGGTCCTTGACCGTTTACGACGGAAAATTCTATATTACTTAAAATTATTACAATCTAAAGTTCGAATATAGAATTAAAACATACAGCACTTAACAAAAATTATACCGACAACCAGAAGATAAGAATGTCAGAGTCGCGGGTCGTTGTTGGCGCATGAGTCTTGAGCACGGAGCGTTTGGAGCAAAGCACTTAAAAGAATGTGTAGAAGAAAGTTGTATCTGAAGCCAAGGGGTGAACCCCTTTATATAGAGGTCGCTGGGGCGCCTGTGTTGAAGGGGCGCCTGACACATGGCCAATCCTGCGCGAAACTCAATCCGCAGACTTGGCCAGCGCTTATCCCTTCAACTAGGGCACCTGAGCTAACTGGGGCATCTGTGTTAACACAGGCGCCTCATATGTAGTTTTGGAGGCTTGCTTCGATTGTGCCTAGAATTAACCTTGTCTGGGGCGCCTGTCTCAACACAAGCGCCTAGTCAAACAGGGCGCCTCACACCATTGAGGTGCCTGGGAGCATAAACCTTTCACCCTTCGTCCTGCAACCAGGGTTAGTTCCAAAACACAAATAACATATAAATTATATTTATTTAAGTATGATTAATAGCCCGAGCTGTCTTGGTTCTGACTTTGGGCTTCCGAAATGGAACCCTAGGTCGAACCGACGCCTAATGTTCCCTCCTACGGGGAACGCGTCCTCACCTACTCCTTTCAGGAGAGTTTACCTTTTTGCCAACCGGCTCCTCCGGTTGGACTTTTGCCCAATCCCCCGGATCAGGTCTTCGTGCCTAGTCCACGACCAAGACTTATTGTCCAGCTTCACTCATCAGGTCATCGGTCCCCAGTCCACGACCAGGACTTATTGCCCAACTTTATGTCAGGACTTAGATGCCCAGCCCGCGGCTAGGACTTAGTGCCCAATTCTTAGAACTTGGACTTTATGCCTAGTGTACCTAGGACTTTTTCCTGCACACTCGAGTAATATTGGTAGATCACAATAAAACCTTAACTTCTGAACCCTTTGCCATTATCAAAACATAGATTTGACTTTGGTGCATCCGGCACCAACAATCTCCCCCTTTTTGATTTATGGCAACATGGTTCAAAAAGTTAAGTTAAAAACATTTAAAGCACATATCTAACAAGCAAAAAAAATCTCTTTTTATAACACTATTAAGCTCCGCCTGAAATATAACTTCTCCCCCTGAAATTTTCAATTATATGCAGTTTTTCAAAAAATGTCTAAGTGTTAACTTTTGACTAAGTGTTTTTCAAACCAAAGCAAAGTATTTGCAAAAGAAAAATTTTGCACTTAGACAATTTTTAGAAAAGGTTTGCAAGCCCAAATTTTAATTAGAAAAATTTTCACTAAAAAACTTTGCAACACAAAATCCACTTAAAACAAATTTTTATGCAAATTTTTTACTTAGAAAATTTTCCGTTAAGCCAATTTTTTGCACAAAATTTTTACTTAGAAAATTTTCACAAAAACCTTCTTAAAAGAATTTTACTTGCGAAAAAAAATTCACTTAGCCAACTTTTGCAACAAAATTTTTGCTTAAAAAGTTTCAACCTTTGCACCACAGATTTTGTACACTTGAAAAAAAAATTGCTTAAAGACCATTTTGTGTACTTATAAAGATATTTTTACTTGGAAAAATACCTAAGAAATTTTTCTTAGAGAAAAGTTTTTGCTCAGAAAAAAATTTGTTTACTAAGAAAAACTTTTACATAGAAAAATTTGCCAACAAAAAATGCACTTAGAAATTTTGAAAAAATGCACTTAAAATTTTTAAAAAAATTGCACTTACAAATTTTTAAAAAATGCACTTTAAGGTTCAACTTTAATTTTTGAAAGAGGAAAAAATTTTAAAATTTGCAAATTTTCTCTCTTTTCAATTTTTTCACTTTTCTTCACTCTCCCCCTTTGCCATATATTAAAAAAAACTAATTGCAAATTACTTTTGAATTAGAGTTAGTAACAAAAAATTTTCAGTCAGTATTGAACCAACTCTAGTGAACTCAAGCAACAAAAAAGACCAAACTAATTAAACTGATCTTGTTCAAGTCATGTCTAACCCAGTTAGCTACTTACTAACTATTATAAAATAGTAGTTTTCACTAGGGTTAGTCAAGTTAGGTGATCTGATCAAGTTAAATTTTCTAAGCTTGAACACTTAACTTGATTGCTATTCAATTTGTATTTATTGTCCCAATTACTGTAGATGCACTGACTTAAAGCATCTTGAATCAAGGCATAGACCTAAGCATCTCAACCCAGTCTAGGTTATCAGTCAAGGTACCCTAAGGTGCTTGTGAGATGCTAGCTTCTAATTAATTAACCTCTGAGTTCATGACTAGTACCACTCGACCTTATCATCATGCCGGATCAAATCCACCTGCAGGGTTTAGCATGATGAACCTTTCGAGCTCATCAAGGGGCATCATCAACCCGACTCACCAGGACACGGATTCCATCAATAATCAACAGCATATCATATTATTAATATTATCTCCCAACTTACCGGGCCTATCGATCTAACAGAATAGATCTCGTCCATTGGTAAAGCAAAGAAATAATAGTTAGTAATATATACCCGTTATTATATCGGGACTAAGGGATCGTACTCCATAATATAATCCTGAGGTCCTATCCAATTATCGAGTCAGTACAAATTGGATAACCTCGGGTTTTGGTCCTACTCAATGTACTCATAGCATACTAGTGTAATACTATGGTCAAGACCAACCACACCTAATTACACTACAATCATTCTGATGGGTTGTCCAATTCCATCTCGGTTGTGAGCCTCTTATTTATACTAAGCAAGGAATTGATAACATGATCTTCCATGTGACACCACACACTATGTTATCTACAATGCAAAGTAATTGGACTTCATGCATGTACTAATATAAACAGGCACCTAGTGTAGTTGTGATTCTCTTTTCAAAACTATGATGTTCATATAAAGAAATTCATGTCTTTCAATATACACATCTTACAATCTCCCACTTATACTTAAAGACATTGTTGTTCTCTCACAACCATACATCTGACTCCCATATCCTCCACATGCCTATAAAAAGTTATAGCTGGAAGAGCTTTCGTGAAAGGATCTGCTAGGTTATCCTCTGATGCAATCTTGGCGGCAGCCACTTCTCCTCGCTTTACGATTTCTCGTATCAGGTGGTACTTGCGCTCTATGTGTTTACTCGCCTTATGGGCTCGTGGTTCCTTCAAGTTTGCAACTGTACCACTGTTATCACAAAAGATTGTGATAGATCTGGGCAAACTAGGAATCACATCCAAGTCCATGATGAAGTTCCTGAGCCATACAGCTTCCTTGGCTGCCTCTAAGGCTGCCACATATTCAGCTTCCATGGTGGAGTCCGCCACACATTTCTGCTTGACACTCCTCCAAACAATGGCTCCACCTCCTAAAGTAAACACAAACCCCGAGATAAACTTACTCTTATCCCTATCCGACTGGAAATCTGAGTTCGTATAACCCACAGGGACTAATTGGTCTGCCTGGTAAACCAACATATAATCCCTAGTTCATCTCAGGTATTTCAATATATACTTTACCGCAGTCCAATGTCTCTATCCAGGGTTACTCTGATATATGCTAACCATGCCCATGGTAAACAGATATCAGGTCTCGTGCACAACATAGCATACATGAGGCTTCCTACTGCCGAAGCATAAGGAACCGCCTTCATTTCCTCTATCTCCTTTGATGTTTTCGGACACATCTCCTTAGATAGAGGAACTCCATGCCTGAAGGGTAGGAAACCCTTCTTGGAGTTTTCCATGCTAAAACGAGACAAGACGGTGTCAACATATGAAGCTTGAGATAAGCACAACATCCTTTTCTGGCGATCCTTATGACTTTGATCCCAAGGATGTGTCCCGCTTCTCCTAAGTCTTTCATATCAAACTGCTTTGCTAGCCAGACTCTTACGTCTAATATCACTTTGACATTGTTGTCAATTAACAAAATGTCATCTACGTAAAGTACAAGAAACACCACGCCGTTTTCGTCACATCTTTTGTATACACATGACTCATCTGGGCTTTGAGTAAATCCATATGACTAGATTACTTCATCAAAGAGGATGTTCCAAGATCTTGAAGCTTGCTTCAATCCATAAATGGATCGATTAAGCTTACACACTAGATGCTCTTTTCCCTTGGTAATGAACCCTTCTGGTTGCTGCATGTAGATAGTCTCCTCAAGACTTCCGTTAAGGAAAGTTGTCTTGACGTCTATCTGTCATACCTCATAATCCATATGAGCTATAATAGATAAGAGAATCCGGATCGACTTAAGCATAGCTACCGGCGAAAAGGTCTCCTCATAATCGATACCCTCTTTCTGAGTATACCCTTTCGCAACAAGCCTTGCTTTGAAGGTCTCAACCTTCCCGTCTGATCCTCTCTTTCTCTTATAGATCCACTTGCATCCAATGGCTTTTACACCATTAGGTGGTTCTAATAACTTCCAAACATGATTAGAATCCATTGATTCTATCTCAGAGTTCATTGCCCTTTGCCAAGAATTTGCATCCTTATGTTGGAGGGCCTCGTCATAGGTCCAGGGATCCGGTTCATGTTTACTAGAGACCAAGTCCGAAGACTCTCCCAAAAACATGAACCTTTCAGGCTGTCTGACAACCCTCCCACTGCACGAGGCACCACCTGTGTATCCTCAATGACACGTGGTGCAGTGACTTATGGTGTACCCTCTTGTACAATTGGTCCTAAGGTCGGAACGTCCCCACTTAACTCTTCAAGCACTAGTCTACTCTTGGGCTTATAGTTCATCACATAGTCTTCTTCTAAGAATCTGGCATTCGTGCTAACGATTACCTTCTGATCCTTAGGACTATAAAACAGACCACCTTTCGTTCCCTTAGGATAGCCAACAAATAAACGTACTTCCGTCCGAGATTCTAACTTATCAGCATCTCCCTTTAGCACATGTGCTGGACTACCCCAAATCCGAATATGTCCTAGACTAGGCTTTCGCTCAGTCCACAATTCTATGGGAGTAGAAGGGACTGACTTAGATGGAACCATGTTCAGAATGTACGCAACTATATCTAGAGCATATCCCCAAAACGAATCAGGTAGATCAGAATAGCTCATCATTGACCTAACCATCTCCATAAAAGTCCTATTCCTTCTTTCTGCAACTCCATTCTGTTGGGGCGTACCGGGTGCAGTTAGTTGGGACTGGATAACAGCTTCTGATAAGTATGTCCAAAACTCTCCAAAGAGTTATTCTCCACCATGATCTGATCGTAGTGTCTTGATACCTTTACCTTGACGCTTCTCCACATCAGCCTTGAACACTTTGAACTTATCAAAGCATTCAGACTTGCGGCGTATCAGGTAAATGTATCCATACCTTGAATAATCGTCAATGAAAGTGACGAAGTATTCAAAGACGCCTCTAGCCTGGATTGACATAGGACCACACAAATTAGAATGAATCAGTTCTAACACATCTTTCGCCCTATACCCCTTAGCCTTGAAAGGCCTCTTGGTCATCTTACCTTCCAAGCAAGACTCACAGGTCGGGAGATCCTCCACCACCAATGAACCCAGGGGCCCATCGGCTATCAACCTCTGAATCCTACTAAGGTTAATATGACCAAGCCTAAGGTGCCAAAGATATGTCTGATTCATTTTAGAAGGATCCTTTCTCTTATTCAAGTTAGATGATGAGCTATATACTTCAGATTGCATCATGGGAGTCATTGGTTCTAGAGTATGTTGGATCGAGAAAGACCGATAGAGGGGGGGTGAATATCGGAAAATGTTCGGATTTAAAAGAAAGAGTAAGTGCGCGGCGGAATAAAATCAAACAACGCAAACACCAAGGTTTTACTTGGTTCGGAGCCTGGGTCGACTCCTACTCCAAGGCCCACGATCGTTGACCGTTTACTTTGGGCAATTCTATAGTGCGCAAAACGGTTACAAAGTGAGATTACAAAATTACTGTAAATAGAAATATACACTTTGTTTTACCAACTCCCGGTGTAGATCGAGTTTCGGTGCAGTGGGAGGTTGACGGCGCTTCGTTCTTGAGTCGGGAAGTTTCCGGAGCAGAGCGCGGTCGTCAGAGCGTTTGGATGCATTGAATGAAAGCAGTGTTGTTATGCCTGGGGTCGAGGGGTGCTATTTATAGCCCCTAGGGCGCCCTGGTCGTCGGGGGCGCCCTGCCACGTGTCATCCGATCCGTGCTATACTCCGGTCAAGCGTTATCCCACCGGAATAGGGATGAGGTTTGACCTCTGGGGCGCCCTGGTCGCTGAGGGTGCCTTGGTTGACCCGGTCTTCTCGGCTGGATAGAGTTAATCGCCTTGGCTGGCTTAGGCGCGAAGCGCCTTGGCTGGCTTAGGCGCGAAGCGCCTTGGCTTCTGAAGGCGCCTTCGGCGCTGAGGACGCCCTGGTGACGAGGGCACCTTGGCTGCTGAGGGTGCCTTGCCCAGTAAGCAGCCGAAGCCCATTTTGCTTCGCTTGGTTCTGGTTCACCTTGAGGGCGCCCTGGACACTCAGGGCGCCTTACTCAGCTGTTGCCTCACTCCTTTGAGGCTCTCTGAGTTGCAGACACACGTTCCTTCGGTCCTGCATCAAGGGTTAGTCCAAAACACAATGAAATTAATTATTTTATACAGCCTTAGCTGTCTTGGTTCTGACTTTGGTCTCCAAAATGGAGCCCTAGGTCGAACCGACGTCTACTGTTCCCTCGACGAGGAACGCGTCCTCATCTACTCCACTCGGGAGAGTTTACCTGATGCCAACCGCTCCTTTGGTTGGACTTTTACCTGACGGTCCTTTGCCAGGTCTTGTGAGCTGGCAGTCCTTCGCCAGTTGCCTAGCAGTCCTTCGCTAGGGCTTTTGGTGCTGGCAGTCCTTCGCCAGTGCCTAGCAGTCCTTCGCTAGGGCTTTTGGTGCTGGCAGTCCTTCGCCAGTGCCTAGCAGTCCTTCGCTAGGGCGCCTTCACCAGGCTGCAGCTGCCCTTTTTGGCAGCTTTTGACCACCGAAGGACACTGGTAAGGGCGCCTCTCCGGACAAGGGCGCCTTTACCAGGTCTGTAGTTCTGTATGTGCAGCTTTCTGCTGTTGACAGACTGTGGGAGGGCGCCCTGCATGACAAGGGCGCCTTAAACAAGGCTGCAGCTGCCTTTTGGCAGCTTTTGACCACCCTCGGGGCGCCCTAAAGAGATTGGGCGCCCTAAAATCAGGTTTTGACCCAATTTGAATGTTTTTGACCGGATTTGTCCTAATTTAAGTGTCTTTGACCAGATTTGACTACATTGACCAAGGTTTGACTGTTTTGACCGAGGTTCGACCTATTTGACCATAGTTTGACAATGTTGACCATGGTTTAAGATTTAACCACAACACTGGTATTAAGGGAATCATAATTAAGTTTTAATTTTACTGTCTCACCCAAATCTAGGGTTTTCAATCACGTTAACCTTATAGGTTTTGTGAGACAGTTTTGAGGGTAAAAATTAATTTTGAAAAGGAATTTTAATTTATTTTGAAAAAGTTATTTTAGTTTTGAAAACAGATTTGATTAAAAAAGTTTTAGAAAGCAAAAATTTTAAAAGATAGATTAATTGATTTTTGAAATAGAATAAGTTTTAAAAATAGAAATTTTGAAAGCAGATTAGAATCTGAAATTATTTGCAATTTAATTTAGATTCGAATTTGACAAAAGATAATTTGAATTTGAATTTCAGAAATTGGCTTCCAGATCTTGGCGAGGCACTAGACCTTCTTTGGCCGTAGCCTTATGGGATCATCCACCCTTTCCTTGACAAAGCCTTTTAATGAAATTTCATTTTCAAATTAAATTAGGTCATTTTCTGGTCTAACTAGCTTGGGTCATGGATCGGTAGCTTCGGCTGGTTTCACCAGTCTAAAGAGACCAAGTAGACTTGATCTTATTAGAGTTGGTTTCCCCAACGTACTATCATCTCACCTCCTCCCAATACTATGTTTTCAAATTTCAAGTAATTTAGTCCTTAAGTCTAACCATTCCTACTTCTAAGCATGGCAACTTGCAGAAATTTAAATAAACAAGCAATCAAGCAAAAAAAAATTATCTAATAATGAAAATTGTTTTGATTTTGGCTCCCCCTGGACTAAAGCCTCTGTATGGGTTAGGCAAGATGTGAATCTTGTCCTTGGGGATCCAAAATTGATTTGAACCAGTTGGTTTAGTCAGGCACAGTTTTGGCACCCATGCCTGAACCTTAGGTCTTGACTGGTTCAGTACAGCAAAGTAAGATCTTTGCCGAGATTTGGTTCTATAGCCAAGTCCAGATCGGTTTAGAACAGACTTCTGTTTTCCAAGAATCATATCAAGATTCTTGGAACCAGAAGTGAATTGTTCTAAAGCTGTTCTTAAGTCCATAACTTGAGTTTTCAGGGAGGAATTCTCTGATTCATGTTTTTCAACTTGATCAGGGGTTCCTTCCTGAATTTTCTCAGTTAAGGATTTAGACTCGGCTCCTTCTTTCAGGAGTTTTACTTCCTGTCGGAGGGACTCGATTCGGAGTTTGGCTTTCGCCAAATCTCGGGATAGATATGAAATAAGAGAATTTAATTGCAATTTTGAAAAACCCGTTACCCTTATTTCGTCGTCGTCGGAGAAGGTCAGCTTGCCGTCGTCCTGGTCCGAGTCTGAGTCAGTCTCGATTTGATCCGAAGCGGTCAGGGCTAGAAGATTGGACTGGGGTGCTTCTTCTTCTTCTTCTGAGGAAGACTCGTCCCAGGTTGCTTGGAGTGCCTTTTTCTTTCTGGTCTTTTTGGACTCCTTTAGACTTGGACATTCAGTCTTGTAGTGGCCCTTCTTCTTGCATTCGTAGCAGGTTACGTTGGGCTTGTGTTTGTCAGTTGCTGGTTCAGCTGGTTCATCCTTTCTTCGGCTTGTTCTCCGTGTGTTGGCTTGGTTCTTCAACTTTTTGTAGTAGCTTCGAGCTAGCCGGACCAGTTCAGATTGATCTCCTTCTTGATCTTCTGTTTCTGAGTCTGAGGTAGACTCGGGTTCAACTTGAGTTTTCTTCTTAGTCGTTCTTCCTGTTTTCCCTGCAAAGAAAGCTATACTTTTCTCGGCCAAATTGCAGTTAGTCTGTTCATGCAGTTCAAGTTCAGAAAATAACTCATCTAACTTAATTTTTGAAAGATCCCTAGAGACCTTGTATGCATCTACCATCGATGCCCACAAGGTGGTCCTAGGGAACGCGTTTAGGGCATACCTTATAAGATCACGGTTTTGAACCTGGTGACCTATTGCGTGAAGACCGTTCATCAATTCCTGGATTCTGGTATGGAGCTGGGCTGCTGTCTCGTTATCTGCCATTTTGATGGTGAAGAGCTTGTTCAGTAGCAGATCCCGTTTGCTGATCCTCGTATCTGAAGTTCCTTCGTGGAGCTCAATCAGTTTAGCCCATAGCTCCTTGGCACTGTTGAAAGGGCCTACGCGGTTCAGCTCCTCTTTCGTTAGTCCGCATTTGAGGGTCTGAGTTGCTTTGGCGTCAGCTTCAATTTTGCGTTTAAGGGCAGTGTCCCACTCTGAGTAGTTTTGCGGTACGCCATCAGCATTTGTGGGAATCATCAGTCCAGACTGGATGATTATCCACATATCCACCTGAGTTTTCAGGTGGACCTCCATTCGACTTTTCCAGTAAGGAAAGTCTTCTCCACTGAAAAGTGGAGGTCTGGTGGTGCTAAAGCCTTCTTGGATGGCCATTTGTTACTGAAATAGCAAATAACAAAAAAAATTCCAAGACTTGGTCTTGGATTAGTAGTGCGGGAAGAATAAATAAACACAAATTTCAAGGGGTGTTGCACCAACCTTAAAAGAAAAATTGAGCGAAAATATTTAACGAAGAAAAAAAATTGAGAGAGAAAGCGAAAGAAAATCCGAAAAATTTTTAAACTGGTGGTTGCACCAAGTTTGAATTCCCCGCTCTGATACCACTTGTTGGATCGAGAAAGACCGATAGAGGGGGGGTGAATATCGAAAAATATTCGGATTTAAAAGAAAGAGTAAGTGCGCGGCGGAATAAAATCAAACAACGCAAACACCAAGGTTTTACTTGGTTCGGAGCCTGGGTCGACTCCTACTCCAAGGCCCACGGTCGTTGACCGTTTACTTTGGGCAATTCTATAGTGCGCAAAACGGTTACAAAGTGAGATTACAAAATTACTGTAAATAGAAATATACACTTTGTTTTACCAACTCCCGGTGTAGATCGAGTTTCGGTGCAGTGGGAGGTTGACGGCGCTTCATTCTTGAGTCGGGAAGTTTCCGGAGCAGAGCGCGGTCGTCAGAGCGTTTGGATGCGTTGAATGAAAGCAGTGTTGTTAAGCCTGGGGTCGAGGGGTGCTATTTATAGCCCCTAGGGCGCCCTGGTCGTCGGGGGCGCCCTGCCACGTGTCATCCGATCCGTGCTATACTCCGGTCAAGCGTTATCCCACCGGAATAGGGATGAGGTTTGACCTCTGGGGCGCCCTGGTCGCTGAGGGCGCCTTGGTTGACCCGGTCTTCTCGGCTGGATAGAGTTAATCGCCTTGGCTGGCTTAGGCGCGAAGCGCCTTGGCTTCTGAAGGCGCCTTCGGCGCTGAGGACGCCCTGGTGACGAGGGCGCCTTGGCTGCTGAGGGCGCCTTGCCCAGTAAGCAGCCGAAGCCCATTTTGCTTCGCTTGGTTCTGGTTCACCTTGAGGGCGCCCTGGACACTCAGGGCGCCTTACTCAGCTGTTGCCTCACTCCTTTGAGGCTCTCTGAGTTGCAGACACACGTTCCTTCGGTCCTGCATCAAGGGTTAGTCCAAAATACAATGAAATTAATTATTTTATACAGCCTTAGCTGTCTTGGTTCTGACTTTGGTCTCCAAAATGGAGCCCTAGGTCGAACCGACGCCTACTGTTCCCTCGACGGGGAACGCGTCCTCACCTACTCCACTCGGGAGAGTTTACCTGATGCCAACCGCTCCTTTGGTTGGACTTTTGCCTGACGGTCCTTTGCCAGGTCTTGTGAGCTGGCAGTCCTTCGCCAGTTGCCTAGCAGTCCTTCGCTAGGGCTTTTGGTGCTGGCAGTCCTTCGCCAGTGCCTAGCAGTCCTTCACTAGGTCTTTTGGTGCTGGCAGTCCTTCGCCAGTGCCTAGCAGTCCTTCGCTAGGGCTTTTGGTGCTGGCAGTCCTTCGCCAGTGCCTAGCAGTCCTTCGCTAGGGCTTTTTCTGTATACTTGTTTAACTTATTAGAAAACAAGAAAGACTTAACTTTTGACCTATGTTGCCATTATCAAAACACAGGTTTGACTTAGGTGCATTTCTGCACCAACAGAGTATACAGATTGCCGACCATTGTACCCAAACAGATAATCTCTCTATTTCTTTTAATAACAACTTTATTATCAAAAGCAACAGAATATCCATCCTTTATCAATTTAGAAACTGAAATTAGATTCTTTCTAAACAAAGGTACATAAAGGCAATCTCTCAGAACTAACAATTTATTTCTCTCAAAAGATATATAAAAAAAACTCCCACTGCAACTGCTGCCACTTCCGTAGCATCGCCCATGTAGACCACGATTTCTCTCTCAATCAGCCGTCGGGTTTCATAGAACCCCTGCAGAGTATTGCTGACATGGTCAGTGGCTCCCGTATCTACGCACCAAGTACTGGTAGATAGCACCGCTAAACATGTTTCAACGACTAAGGCTGAAGAAATACCTTGGTCTTGTCAACGAGGACAATCGCCTTCCAGTGCCCAGTTTGCTTGCACGTGAAGCACTTGCCTTTCGGCTTCTTCACGCTAGTCCAGGGTCCCTGCGATGTTGCTGCCTTCTTGAACCCTCCTTGTTTCTTCTTTTTCCTGTCTTTCGACACAGAAGAAGAAACCCTTTGAGTTACTAAGCCCTGCGAGTTCTGATGAAAGAGGCCCTCTGCCGCCTGGAGTTCTCCTAGCAGTTCACCCAACGTATAATCCCTTTTGTTCATATTATAGTTGAGCCTGAATTGATCAAAACTCCTAGGCAGAGACTGGAGTACAATATCGACCTGGGATTCCCCGTCGATCTGTGCTCCCGTTACCTCAATCTCATTGAGGTGAGCCATCATCTTTAGGACATGATCCCTTATGGGTGTCCCTTCGACCATAGTGGTCTTCATCAGACTCTTCATAGCGGATTGCCTAGCAGCTCGACCTTGGTGGCCCAAGAGATCTTTGAGGTTCAACATCATGTCACTAGCAGTGGCAATGGCCTGATGCTGATGTTGCAACACATTTGACATAGATGCCAGAATGTAGCACTGCGCCATCTCATTTGCCTTGACCCACTTCTTGTAACGCTGCTTCAACTCTTCACCAGAGTCCTCCTAGGCCTTTCCGGGCATTCCTCGAAGAGGACAAATTTGTACTCTTCAGCAGTGAGGACAATGTCTAAGTTCCTCTTTCAATCTATATAGTTTGGGTCAGTAAGTTTATTTTCTTTAAGAATGGTAGCTAGTGGGTTAAAGGCCATTATGAAAAACCTGAGAATCACAATATACACTACTTTTGAAATCGAAAATAAATTGATTCCTCAAAACAATAAATTTTCGAAATCAACCAACATCTCAAACACCGAGAATTTGCATGTCACGTTAGTGTGGACGTATACAAACCCTACATTGGTTCAAGAAGGTTTTACCCATTAATCTTACTATTTTGTCAACCTAACTTTTTAACAAGTATGACTAATAGTTGGTCAACTTCGGCCCTACAAGTTATTAGCAGTGACTCCGTTGGGGAGGATACTAATAATTGTATCTAAGTATTTACCATTGCACAACACTAAGAGAATTATTTAGGATTATGTGCCTTCCGTTGGGGAAGTGCACATGCTCTTTAATAATCCTCTATAATCTTTTCTGATCTTGTGATCCGCAGAACAAGCCTATCCGTTATGGAGGAAGGCACTCAGAGCCAACGCGCGGGCTTGTTCGCATCACATATCAGATTGCAATGGAGGTCGTGGGACTCTTAGGGTTCCTCTCCCACTTAGTAATTTATGTCGAAGAATTTTCTTAGCACAACCACACAACCAAGCACATAACCAAAAATATGAAAACTGCAGAAAACCCTAGATTTTCCAACTTTCATGGCCCTTGGTCTCTAATGCGCCTCCAGTCGTGTCGTCACTTCGTCTGCTCCTCCCTTCCTTCTGCACAAGCTACCTCGAGGGATCTCCAAGCCGAAATGACTAGCTAATTATTTACATCATCGATTATATACTCCACGAAGGAGTGTACATGAAAACTAGATCGAAAGTAAAATAAAAAGCTCGGCTAAACATATGTCGTATTTAATTACAAAAATTAAATACCTAGCCTCGTCAACCCCGAGGATTAATTAATTATAAAAATTTACATAACCATCACACAACAAATATTTGGCCATGAAGTTGGAATCTCATGCCTGCAACACAAAGTTATCCTACGCACATCCACGCATCATCCAGCAAAATAAAATGTATGAAAATGCAAAAATTAACCAATCCTAAACACACAAAGCCAGAAACCTCAGCTCTAATATTAATTGTTGGGTATGGCTTGGTGGGTTTCCTAAGCGAATACTCAGGCGATCCGAGAGACCTCTCCATGTCTACGGATTAAAAATTAATCCGAATGGAGACCCATCTCCCTACGACCGTCTCGTGTCGTATCGAACGATCCAAATCACAACTCGGCTAATTACAAAAATCGGCCTTGTAATTTGCTTGACCATTCGACCGCGGAAAAGGTGACAAGTTGATCACCGACTTTTATGTTTATGGTCGGGGTCCAGTTAGTGAATTAATAGCTATGATATGAAATCAAATTAATAAACTAACACTTATGAAATGACGAGACGAATGAATAAGGCACATAAACAACATAAGGATGATCAATGGAGCTTGGAAAGGGTTATACCTTTCCGATCACTTCGCAGTCTTCTACCTTATGACCCTCCCTTCATGGACGTTATGTGGGCGATGATCTACTGTGAACCGAGACCACCAAAGGCTCCAAAAACCTCTCCCACTTGCCCTAGCTGAAAACCCTAAACTAGGGTTTACACCGCCGAGCCTTCTTCTCCTCCCACGCGTGCGCCGCCGGCCAACCAAGCTCGCGGGCCACCTGCCCTCCGTCCAACAGAGGCTAAGGAGAGAGAAGAAGTTTGAGAGGAAGGAAGAAGAAGGCTTTTCTTCTTCCCAACCCCGCTGCCAAGCTCTCTAGCCCTCTCCCTCACCGCCGGCGCCCCTCTTCCACTTCACCGGCTCCTCACCTCTCCCTTTCCCGCATGCTCTGGCCACCAACCGAAAGCGAGAATACCTGCCCTTTCTTAGTAGCCCACACTAAGAGAGAAGAAGAAGAGAAGGGTGCTTCTCTTCTTGGTGTGCGCCGGCGCCCTAGGAGAGAGGATGAGAGGGAGAAAAGAGAGAGAGGCCAAGGGTTTTTCCAATGGGATTGATCAAGCCTTGGTATCATGATCTCCTAGGGTATTTATAGGGCTAAGGTAGGGACCAAGAGGAGGAGTTGGATCTTGGCCCACCAATGAATCTAAACCCGATCCATTAACTAAGATCCATTCCACTAAAGGATCTTAATTCAACTTCCTCACCAACCCCTATATTTTCATATGGGCTCCACATATTACGAGTCATCCATCCCCCCGTGTTTAAGATCTCGAATGCCTGTTAATTAATTTAAATTACTGACAATTCAAATTAATTAATCTCTGAGTCCTTGACTAGTACCACTCGACCTTATCATCATGCCGGATCAAATTCACATGCAGGGTTTAGCATGATGAACCTTTCGAGCTCATCAAGGGGGCATCATCAACCCGACTCACCAGAACACGGATTCCATCAATAATCAACAGCACATCATATTATTAATATTATCTCCCAACTTACCAGGCCTATCGATCTAACAAAATAGATCTCGTCCATTGGTAAATCAAAGAAATAATAGTTAATAATATATGTCCGTTATTATATCGGGATTAAGGGATCGTACTCCATAATATAATCTTGAGGTCCTATCCAATTATCTAGTTAGTACAAATTGGATAACCTCGGGTTTTGGTCATACTCAATGTACTCATAGCACACTAGTGTAATTCTATGGTCAAGACCAACCACACCTAATTACACTACAACCATTTTGATGGGTTGTCCAATTCCATCTCGGTTGTGAGTCTCTTATTTATACTAAGCAAGGAACTGATAACATGATCTTCCGTATGACACCACACACCATGTTATCTACAATGCACAGTAATTGGACTTCATGCATGTACTAATATAAACAGGCACCTAGTGTAGTTGTGATTCTCTTTTCAAAACTAAGATGTTCATATAAAGAAATTCATGTCTTTCAGTATACACATCTTACATGGTGCACCTGTCTCAACACAGGCGCCTAGTCAAACAGGGCGCCTCACACCATTAAGGCACCTGGGAGCAGAAACCTTTCACCCTTCGTTCTAGCAACCAGGGTTAGTTCCAAAACACAAATAACATATAAATGATATGAATTTAAGTATAATTAATGGTCTGAGCTGTCTTGGTTCTAACTTTGGGCTTCCAAAAGGAACCCTAGGTCGATCCGACGCCTAATGTTCCCTCCTACGGGGAATGCGGCCTCACCTACTCCTCTCAGGAGAGTTTACCTTTTTGCCAATCGGCTCCTCCGGTTGGACTTTTGCCCAATCCCCCGGATCAGGTCTTCGTGCCCAGTCCGCGGCCAGGACTTATTGCCCAGTTTCACTCACCAGGTCTTCAGTGCCCAGTCCACGACCAGGACTTATTGCCCAACTTTATGTCAGGACTTAGGTGCCCAGTTCGCGGCCAGGACTTAGTGCCCAATTCTTAGAACCAGGACTTCATGCCTAGTATACCTAGGACTTTTTCCTGCACACTCGAGTAGCATTGTTAGATTACAATAAAACCTTAACTTCTAACCCTTTGTCATTATCAAAATATAGGTTTGACTTTGGTGCTTCCAACACCAACAGAAATTACATTCATCAATCAAAATATGCAAGAGAATTAATTAAGAAATTTAAAATAGATAATTCAAAAAATTTAAGTATTCCTATGGCTACAAATGCCAAAATAGATCACGACCCTGAAGGTAAACCTGTTGACTTAAAACACTATAGAAGTATTATAGGTAGTCTACTTTACCTAACTGCTAGTAGACCTGATATACTGTTTGCATTAGGCATTTGTGCCAGGTACTAAGCATGTGCTAAGGAGTCCCACTTAACTGCAATTAAAAGGAGCCTTAGATATATTAAAGGCACAATAAACGTAGATATTTGGTATCCTAGGACATCCAACCTTGAATTATCAGGATTTTCGGATTCAGATTATGCGGGGTGTAAATTAGATAAAAAAAAGTACGAGTGGAAGCTGCCAGTTACTAGGACAGAGTTTAGTTAACTGGTGCAGTAGAAAGCAACATTGTGTTGGCTTATCCACAACTGAAGTTGAATATGTTGCCCTAGGGGAGCGTGTAGCCCAACTTTTATGGATGGTGCATACCCTTATGGACTTCAACCTGGATTACACCCAAACTAAGGTATTTGTTGACAATATAAGTTTAATCAATCTTACCAAAAATCCTTTCCACCATTCCAGAACTAAGCATATAGAAGTCAGACATCATTTTGTTAGGGATCACGTAGCTAGGGGCGAAATCGTACTTACACATGTAGACTCAAAATCTAACCTAGCCGATATTTTCACTAAACCACTTCCTGAATCTGAGTTTAGTTCACGAAGAAGACAGTTAGAAATGTGCTTAGTAGAATAGGATTGTTTTCTTTAATTTCTCAGATTTTTTCCATATTTTATTTGTCAAAAAAAATTATTATTTTATATTTTTAGAAAAATCATTTTTTTAAGTTTTGATTTTTAAAATTTTTTCTGACTGAGATTTTTCTAACAATTATCCCCCTTCAAAACTAAGGTTTTTCTATGCAATGGACTTAGCTTAGGACCTAACCCTAGAATTGCATGCTCTTATAGATCTAGAAGCCAGCATCTCACAAGCATAGTAGGACACTTTGATTGATAACCTAGATTGGGATGAAATGCTTAGGTCTATGCCTTGACTCAAGATGCTTTAAGTTAATGCATCAAGAGCAGTTGGGGCGACAAATACATTTGAGCAGTAATCAAGTTAAGTATTCAAGCTTAGAAAGTCTAACTTAATCAGATTACTTAACTTGACTAACCCTAGTGAAAGCCGTTGTTATATAACAGTTAGTAAGTAGCTAACTGGGTTAGACAGAGACCGAAAGAGAATAATCAATTTTTTTGAAGAGGTCCATTCATGCTTGGACTCACTAGGATGTTAACTGGGTTCACAATTTGCTACTCGGGTCAAGCTTAGATCAATTCAATTACTTATTGCAGTTTCCTTCATCATTTTTTTCAAATAGGCTCTGATACAATCAAGTAGGCTCTGATATGTTAACTATCTTATTCATGCCAATCATTTTTTTTTTTTACATTTTTAAAATTATTCATGCCAATTCACTAGGATGTCAATTATTTTTTAAGTAAAAATAATTTTCACTTTTTTTCAAGTAAAAATAATTTTCCAAGTTAAGTAATTTTTTTTCTTAGTTTCCAAAAAATCAAGTTTCAAAATTGTCTTCAAAATTATTGTGCGAAAAAAACCAAGTTTCAAAAAAATTAAGTCAAAATTATTTTTCCATAAAATATTCTTTTCAGTTTGTTACTCAAACTTTTCTTCGAAAAAGAATTTTTTTTTGAAAAGTTATTTTTAGAAAATACAATTCATTTCAGAAAATTCTGTTGGAGAAAACCTTGTGTTAGAAATTTTTTCAAAACTTATGTTTCTTAAAGTCTTCAAAGTCATTTTTTGAAAAACCTTCAAAATATTGCATATTTTTAACTTTCAAAAATTGCATATTTTCAAAAAGCTTCAGGGGGAGACTTTCAAATAAAAAAGAAGTCTTATGCAATGTTTTCAATTTTTGCTAAGTTTTTCAAAAATAAAAATTCTAAAGAAAAAGGGGGAGAGAACTGATTAAGAGGGAGATAGAAAATCTACCTGTTCTTTCTGTTCTAGTACATAATTATTATGATTTCTTTTTTTAACTTAACTTTTGAACGGGTAGCCATAAATCAAAAAGGGGGAGATTGTTAGTGCCGGAAGCACCAAATTGAATCTAATTTTGATAATGGCAAAGGGTTCAAAGTTAAGTATGGGTTGTTATCTAATGGATCTACCAAGTGTGTAGGAAAGTCCTAGTTCACTAGGCACGAAGTCTTGACTGTTGGGGCAATCTATGGTCCGGAGTGACCATGTGTTTTGATGTTTGGGCAAAGGGTTTAAGTTAGGTTCACCCTTGTATTTGATATGTGTATATGAGTGTGCAGGTTTGCAGGATACACATAGACATGGTTGGACGACTTCGTGTACGGTGAAGGGTGGCATAGAGGCAAGTCGTGGGCTTGTGTGCACATCCGAGGAACCATGGACAAAAGCAGGGACGATGAGCCGAGGGAAGCGGACTTCGAGACGTACGTGAAGGATGGCATGAAGGCAAGCCGAGGGCTTGCGTGCACATCTGAGGGACGGGAGCCGAAGATGAAGAGGGCGCGAAGGCAACAAATCGAGACTGCTGGAGAAGGAACGATAAGCCGAGGGACGCAGACTTCGAGGCATGCGTGAAGGATGGCATGGAGGCAAGCCGAGGGCTTGTGTGCGAATCTGAGGGACGGGAGCTGAAGACGAAGAGGGCGCGAAGGCAACAGATTGAGGCTGCTGAATGAAGAGTCAACCAGGTCGTGAGGGTTTGAGTGTTGAGTGAATTATACTCGGGAAATCCTAGGGTTGAGTGTTGACGGAAATGTACTCGGGAAGGGGAAACCTTAGGTGTAGAAGTGGGTCAGTTGACTGGTACCAGGGCAGTCGACTGGTGAATACCACAGAAACATCAGTCGACTGGTGGTCAGTCGACTGCCCCTAGAGCAGTCGATTGGTATGGCTGGAAATTCGAACGTGGGGCTTGCAACGGTCAAATTTAGGTGGGACCAGTTGTTGGGACCGGGTGCATGTCGACGAGGATACGAGTTCGTAAAATTTTAAATTTTTACGTGCAGCGGAAGAATTTGCATAAAATAATTTCCTAAATTATTTTAACTTCGTATCTAGCATGCAACCTTATAGTGTGTTGACATAATCATAAAATAAAACTTTGCGGAATAGTAAACTAATTTACCAAGTACCTCGCGTAACTTGAAGTAAGGGACGAGATCCAACCGTAGCATCCCTTGGAAGCTCCGCCTCTATTCGCGTCCACGCCGAGTTCTCTTCGGGATGACTTCGCAAAGTCACGAGTTTTGTGCCGACGAGAACTACTAGATTCTCTATAGGCACAACAAGAAAGATCAAGAGAGGAAAGGGAAACTAACCACCAAGAAAACGGAATCGAATTCCGGGAAGAGAGGAGTCGCTATCCGCTTCTTCTTCTTCTTGTTTCGTTTCTCCTTCTTCTTGAAGCTCACGGCAACCTTGCTTGGTGTTGATGGGGTGCGCCGACCCTAGCAAGGAAGGTGGGAGCCGGCCCTAATTCTCCAAGAAGGGCGCCGGCCCTAAGGGAAAGGAGAGGGAGAAGAGAATAAGAGAGAGGGAGAGAGGAAGTTACTAATCTCTTGATTGGAATTAAGGGCTAGCCTTTGGTTCCTTTATATAGTAGCAACTCCTTTGCTAAGTCTCCCTCTAAACCGAATTAACGGAATTAACGGAATTAGTTATAAGAAATTTATCTTATAAATTTTCTTATTGCTTATTCCGTTTAAGCCTAGTCTTATTATAACTAATTTATAATAAAACAAATTAGTTATCATAAGAAATTTATCCTATAAATTCTCTTATGAATTTTATTATAACTAACTTTATAATAAAACTAATTAATTATCATAAGAAATTTATCCTATAAATTCTTATGAATTATTCCGTTTAAACCAAGTTTTATTATAACTAATTTATAATAAACAAATTCTTCTTCTCTTTAAATTATAGAATAATTTTATAAGAAATTTATAAACTTTCTTATTATGGAAAAATCAATTCATAATTGATTTTATAAAATTAAAATAAACGCAATTCATGGATTATTTAATCTTCCATAAAAGAATAAATTTCTATAAATTTATTTATATAAATTTCTTTATACAAATTTATTTATCCATAATTTAAAAAATAAATCGCGCTGGATTTATCTTATTAATTAAACCAAAATTAATTGGTTTTCTCCTCTTATTGTGGTCGGCCACCAAAGGGGGTTTTGGCACCCTCTTTGGCCGGCCAAACCAACCCGAACCGCCGCGAATTAAACTCATTTAATTCGCCCAAAAAGCCTTCAAAAGACTTAGCCATTTTTAGCTTCCATTGCGCCTCTGACTAACTCAGATTCGACTTATTTCTCTTGATCGGAAAATCCAATTTTCAACTCGTTTTAAATCCCTCGGATTACTCATAGTGTGTGTGACTAAATAGGCTTTCGATTTATGTTGGCCGTCTATAATTAACTAATTATAGAACGATCATAAGTGGCACCTAGTAGTACATCATGATCCCCAATTAATCGAAAGATCAACGGTTTGACCTTAGAAGAAATTATTCTGAAACCCTTCAGCAGCTCTAATGAATTGTGCCCCATTCCCTTCACCACCTTATACCCACTTGGTTCAGGACACGGTCAATGGTGTCAGTCCCCACTAGGCTGACTACGTCACACCTAGCCCAAGTAATGTCTTACTCGTCCTTTGGATTTCTAATTACTCTCATGTATTTTAGAGACTCACACTCTAAACATGATATGCTCTGGCCAGAGGCTTTGAGTAACAATCCGACGATAGGCCTGGGTATACATCTCCTCGCAAGGAGTGGTGAATCCTTTGTAGGCTGTTCANTTTTCACCACATGAATGTAGTCGTTATTTGGTTTGGAGCTAGTAGTGTGAGCAAATTGAGTTTGCCTACATCCATGACTAGCCCCTACCAAAGCTCTACAATTTAGTGGGAGTGTCATTTAATTACAGACCTAATTAAATGATCTAGATATGATACTTATTTTTGCATATTTTACTGTTGTAGATCACCATGTCGTCTAATACATCAAATACTCTCTCTCTGCGATCCATCCTTGAGAAGGACAAGCTCAATGGAGTTAATTTCCTAGACTGGTACAAAACTTGAGGATCGTCCTCAAACAAGAATGAAAACTGTACGTCCTAAAGCAACCTCTTCCAGAAGCACCTATCACTACCGTCACTCGCACCAAAAAAGATGATTACAAGAAGCATCAGGATGATACACTTGATGTATCATGTCTCATTCTTGCCACCATAAACTCTGAGCTTCAGAAGCAACATGAGAACATGGATGCACATGATATGGTTGAGCACTTAAAGCAATTATATCAATGGCAAGTTAGGCACGAGCGGTTTGAGGTCTAAGGTCCTATTTGCATGCAAGATGTTAGAAGGAACTTATGTAGGAACTCACGTACTCAAGATGATTGGGTATGTCGAGAACCATGAAAGACTAGGATTTCCACTGGGTCAAGAATTGGCCACGGACCTTATCCTGCAATCATTGCCGGAAGGATACAATCAATTTGTCATGAACTATAACATGAACGAAATTGACAAGTCATTGCCTGAGATGCTCAGCATGTTGAGAATTATTGAACCCAATTTCAAGAATACAAAGATCAATAATGTACTAATGGTACAGAAGAGTAAAGGCAAATGGGATCCTAAGGGTAAGGGTAAGACTCATGTCAAAGGCAAGACCAACTCTACTACACTGAAGGCCAAAGGCGGGGGTGCCTAAGGAAGGGACCTGCTTCCACTGTGGTGAGACCGGACATTGGAAGCGGAATTGCAAACTCTACCTAGAGGAAGTAAAGAAGAAATGAAGTAAGACTTCTGCCTCAGGTATTTTTGTTATAGAAGTCAATCTATCTATTTCCTTTTTCTTGGGTATTAGATACCGATTGTGCATTTCACATTTGTATTAATGTGCAGGGCCTTCGAAGAGCTAGATCATTGACAAAGGGTGAAATGGACCTACGAGTAGGCAATGACGTAAGAGTTGCTGCTATAATTGTAGGAACATATTCTTTGTCTTTGCCTACTGGGCTTATCTTAGAACTAGAGGAGTGCATTTATGTACCTGCACTAACTAAGAATATAATTTCTGTATCCTGTTTGGACAAGAAAGGCTTTTCATTTATCATAAAGGACAAATATTATTCTATAATGTTAAATGACATGTTCTATTGTAGTGCACCACTTATGAATGGACTCTATGGTCTAGACTTAGAGAACCCAATCTATAACATAAATACTAAATTGTTCAAACCAAATGATTTAACCAAACGTATCTCTGGCATTGTCGCTTAAATCATATAAATGAGAGTCGTATATCCCAGCTCTATAAGGATAGATTACTGGACTCATTTGATTTTGAATCATATGAATCTTGTCTTCTAGGCAAAATGACCAAGACCCCATTTAGTGGACATGACGAAAGAGCGACAAACTTGTTAGGACTCATACATATTGATGTATGTGGCCCATTCAATGTCGGAGCTAGAGGAGGCTATCAGTGCTTCATCACTTTCACTGATGATGTCAGTAGATACGACTATGTGTATCTCATGAAACACAAGTCAGAATCCATTGAAAAGTTCAGAGAATTCAAGAGTGAAGTACAAAACCAACTTGGTAAGAGTATTAAGCTGCTTCGATCAGATCGAGGTGGTGAATACCTTAGCCAAGAGTTTCTTGACCATCTAGCAGAGTGTGGGGTCATATCCCAACTCACTCCACCTGGAACACCACAATGGAATGATGTGTCCGAGTGCAGAAATCGTACTCTATTAGATATGGTATGATCGATGATGAGTCAGTCAGATCTTCCGACTTTCTTCTAGGGATTCGCTCTAGAGACGGCTCTTTTCACACTTAACCGAGCTCCATCAAAGGGCGTCATAAAGACACCATATACGATATGGACTGGGAAGAGTCCCACAATGTCTTTTATGAGGATTTGGGGTTGTGAGGTTTACGTTTGATGTCATGTCTCAAATAAATTTGACCTAAATATGATAAGTGATATTTTGTCGGATATCCCATGGAAACAAAGGAATATTACTTCTACAATCCCACACTAGGCAAAGTGTTTGTCACTAGAAATGACATTTTTCTTGAAAGAGAGTTTATTTCTAGAAAAAATAGTGGGAGTAAAATCCATCTTGAATTGAAGAAGTTCAAAATGCAGATAGTACTGAGGCCTTGATGGACATTCAACAGGCACCACAAAGTGTTGTGGATCATGAGAATGATGCACAAAAGGTTGTGGAGTAACAACATGTTCTAGTGGACCAACCTCTTCGCAGATCTGATAGGAAACGTCGTCAGTCTGAAAGATACTCATTTCACTTGTCTGACCATGATGACGTTATGCTTATTGAGTTGAACGAGCCTAGATCCTATCAAGAAGCTGTGATGAGCCCATATTCTAAGAAATGGCTGGAGGCCATGAAGTTCGAAATGGAATCCATATACACTAGTATGGACTTTGGTTGATCCACCTGAGGGAATTAAACCCATTGGGTGTAAGTGGGTCTTTAAAAAAAAAGATTGGCATGGATGGTCTTATGCAAACCTATAAAGGGCGATTGGTAGCCAAAGATTTCAAGTAGATTCTGTTGGGTATGGCTTGGTGGGTTTCCTAAGCGAATACTCGGTCGTTCCGAGAGACCTCTCCATGTCTACGGATTAAAAATTTAATCCGAATGGAGACCTGTCTCCCAACGACCATCTCGTGTTGTATCAACGATCCAAATTACAACTCGGCCAATTACAAAAACCGGCATTGTAATTTGCTTGACCGTTCGATCGCGGAAAAGGCGACGAGTGGATCGCCAGCTTTTGTATTTATGGTCGGGGTCCAGTTAATTAATTATTGGCTATGATTCATAATCAAAATAATTAACTAACATAAAATGACGAGGCAAATGAATAAGGCACAAATAAGAACGAAGGAGCCGATGAAGAATTATACCTTCCATTACCTTACGATCTTCTACCGTATGACCCTCCCCTCTTGGACGTCGTGTGGGCGGCGATCTACCAAGAACCGAAAGCCACCAGACCACCTTTCTTCTCCCTTATGCTTGTGCCAAACCCCAAGGATAAATATCTCCTTGTTTGCACAACCCTAGCCTCTCTTCATGGTGTTGTATGCCTAACAAAGATGAGAGAATACTCCCTTCTTCCTTGACCTAGCCAACACCTCCTTCTCCTCCACTTACCACCGCCGACCATGGAGAAGGGATCTCCAATTGCTGCCACCGGCCATGAAGGGAAGCACTTCCATGATCTGCCGTCGGCCATGGAGAAAGAGGATCTCCATGCTCCGCCACCGGCCAAGGAAGAATGCCCACCCAACTGCTGCAGTCGATGGAGAGGAAGAGTTTGCTTGCTGCCGCCGGCCATGGAGATGAAGAACTCCAAGTTCCACTGCCGGCCAAGCAAAGAGTCTTCTCCCCTTGCTTCCGCCGGCCATGGAGAACAGACCTCCGATGAACTGCTGGCTGCCAAGGAGAAGAAGGATCATCTCCATCCTGCTGTCGCCGGAGATGAAGAAGATTGACTTTGCTCGCTGCCACCGGCCATGGAGATGAAGAACTCCAAGCCCCTCCGCCGACCATGCAAAGAATCTTCTCACCTTGCTTCCGCTGGCCATGGAGAACCACTCTCCAATGATCTGCTGGCAACCAAGGTGAAGAAGAATCATCTTCTTCTCATCCGCCGCCCATGCCCTAGGTGAGAGGAAAAAGAGAGGAAAAAAGAGAGAAGAAAATAATGATCCAACATCATTAGGTTTCGGTTTCATGACTCCTATGGGGTATTTAGAGGGCTACGATAGGGACCATGAGGAGGAGTTGGATCTTGGCATGCTAATGGATCCAAACCCGATCCATTAATGAGGATCCATTCCACTAAAGGGCCCTCATTGAATTACCTCACCAACCCCCATATTTACATATGGGCTCCACTTATTACGAGTCGTCCATCCCCCCATGTTTAAGATATCGAATGCCCGTTAATTAATTTAAATTACTGACAATTCAAATTAATTAACTTCTGGACCTTGATTAGTACCACTCAACCTTATCATCATGCCGGATTAAATCCACCTGCAGGGTTTAGCATGATGAACCTTTTGAGCTCATCAAGGGGGCATCATCATCCCGACTCTCCAGGACACGGATTCCGTCAATAATCAACAACACATCATATTATTAATATTATTTCCCAACTTACCGGGCCTATCGATCTAACAGAATAGATCTCGCTCATTGGTAAATCAAAGAAATAATAATTAATAATATATGCCCGTTATTATATTGGGATTAAGGGATCGTACTCCATAATATAATCTGAGGCCCTATCCAATTATCGAGTTAATACAAATTGGATAACCTCTGGTTTTGGTCTTGCTCAATGCACTCAAAGCACACTAGTGTAATTCTATGGTCAAGACCAACCACACCTAATTACACTACAACCATCCCGATGGTTTGTCCAATTTCATCTCGGTTGTGAGCCTCTACTTATACTAGGTAAGGAACTGATAACATGATCTTCCTTGTGACACCATACACCATGTTATCTATAATGCATAGTAATGGACTTCATGCATGTACTAATATAAACAGGCACCTAGTGTTGTTGTGATTTTCTTTTCAAAATGAAGATGTTTATATAAAGAAATCATGTCTTTCAGTATACACATCTTACAATCTCCCACTTATACTTAAAGACTTTGCTATTCTCAAAATGTCATGCATCTGACTCCCTGATCCTCCACATGCCTAAGGCTTTCGCAATCAAGGTCTTAGTGAAAAGATCTCCCAGGTTGTCCTCTGATGTAATATAGGCAACAACAGCTTTTCCTCTTCTGGGTGGTACTTGCGCTCTATGTGTTTACTCGCCTTATGGGCTCGTGATTCCTTCGAGTTTTCAACTGCACCATTTGTTTATCACAACAAAATGTGATAGCTCTGAGTAAACCAAGAATCACATCGACGTCCATCTTGAGGTTCCTGAAGCATGTAGCTTTCTTGGTTGTCTTAGAGACTTGCCATCCATCCAGCTTCCATGGTAGAGTCCATCACGCAGCCGCTACGGGACACTCTCTAACATATGGTTCCACCTCCTAAAGTAAACACAAAACCCCAAGGAATATTTACGTTTGCCCCTATCCGACTGGAAGTCTATATCCATATAACCCATAGGGAATTGATCTGCCCGGTAAACCAACTTATAATCCTTAGTCCTTCTCAGGCACTAATATAAGCTTTTACCACAATCTAATTTCCTTGACCTGGGTTACTCTGATATCTACTAACCATGCCCTCGGCAAAGCAGATATCCGGTTTTGTTTTTAGCAATGGTATCGACTATGATGAAACCTTTTCACCAGTTGCGATGCTTAAATCTATTTGGATCATGCTTGCTATTGCAGCTTACCATGATTACGAGATCTGGCAGATGAATTTCAAATCGCATTCCTAAATGGGAATCTACTCAAGGATGTGTACATGACACAACTTGAGGGTTTTGTAGATCCAGAGCATGCTAGAAAAGTATGTAAGTTGCAAAGGTCCATTTATGGGCTAAAGCAAGCCTCTCGAAGTTGGAATCTTAGATTCGATGATGCAATCAAAACATTTGGTTTCATCAAGAATGAATATGAACTCTATGTCCACAAGAGGGTTAGTGGGAGCACAATTATCTTCCTAATCTTGTATATGGATGATATACTCCTAATTGAAAATGATATCCCTTCACTACAGTCTGTGAAGACGTGGCTAGGGAATTATTTCTCAATGAAAGACTTAGGTGAAGCAACCTATATCCTAGGCATCAAGATCTATAAGGATAGATCTAAAAGATTGCTTGGCTTAAGTCAAAGTACATATATTGACAAGGTATTTAATCGGTTTGCCATGCAGAATTCCAAGAAGGGATTTCTGCCAATATCACATTGTGTAAGTCTTTCGAACACTCAATATCCCTCTTCTAAGGAGGAGAGAGACCACATGGATCAGATCCCTTATGCATCCGTTATAGGGTCTATCATCTACGCCATACTTTGTACTTGTCCAGATGTCTCGTATGCTTTAAGCATGATGAGTCAGATCCAGGTGAAAGTCACTAGATAGCTGTCAAGAATATTCTTAAGTACTTACGAAGGATGAAAGAATATTTCTTAATATTTGGAGGCATTGAGGAGCTAGCTGTAAAGGGTTACAGTGGCACAAGCTTCCAAACCGACAGGGATGATTTCAGATCGTAGTCAGGGTTTGTATTTTGCGTGAATGGTGGCGCTGTGAGCTGGAAGAGTTTGAAGCAAGACACAGTCGCAGATTCTACAATAGAGGTCGAGTATATTGTTGTGTCTGATGCAACAAAAGAGGCTATTTAGATTCGGAAGTTTATTACAGAGCTTGGTATGGTTCCTAGTATAGCAGTCCCAATAGACCTCTATCGTGAAGACAATGGGGCTATTGCACAGACTAAGGAACCCCACCCTCATCAGTAGACCAAACACATACTATGACGCTTCCATTTCATTCGAGAGATCATCGATAGAGGAGATGTGAGGATATGCAGAGTACCCACTGATGCTAACATCGCGGATCCTTTAACCAAGACTTTGGAACGGAAGAAGCATGATGGTCACACTAGGTCACTGGGTATTAGATATTTCAGTGATTGACACTAGTGCTAGTGGGAGATTGATAGTAGGAGCCCTAGAGCCAATTATGTGATAATTGACTGGGGATCTTTTGTAACAGGGTGGACTATAAAGGCGATCACTAGGTATGTAATGAATTATACGGAGGGATGTGAGTGATGTAGATGAGATCTATCCCTCTCATATGACGGGAGTGATATCTGTGGGCCCCTTGATCGAGTAGGACTACTAAAACGCATGACCATGCTCAAATGAGTCAATACGAGATATTAAGCTCATTTGTTTGAGTGAATCTACTCAAGGATCAAGAAACACAAAGATTGATTCTGGATGATACAATCAATGCCTCATTGGTCAATCTAGATATCGAGGATGGAAGGACAAGGTCATACATTGTCGTAGTCATTAAGGTTAAGTTGAATCTCGACTTTCTCGTCACTTGGGTAGCAATGATGCATTGCTAAATCTCGCTCATTGATAAGTATCATTTTATTGATCATTTCATATGCTTAAATGTGTGTTTGACCCATATTTTACTTGTGTAATTGTGGATTTACCCTAGGTTTTAGGATTTATACTCTTTTTGGACTTAATTGCAAATTTTAATATATTTGAGTTGTTTTGTCACTAAATTTTTGATCTACTTTTGTAGGCTTGGAGGAATCATGGACCTAGGTCAGGTTGGGTCAAATGTTGAGTCAAAAGTGGACTAGATCAAGTGATCAAGCGTCGACTCATTTGGGTCGTCCGATGCAAGAACGGTTAGATCTAGATCATCTGAGAACTTCTGATCAATCCGAGCTGGGGTTAAGGCTAATCGAGCGATCAGATCAAGATCTGAAGGATTCAGCTCAATCGGAGATCATCTAGCCGTTGGATCACGATCAGAAGGATCTAGACCATCCATTCAAAGATCAGCTTGATCCGAGCCATCCGCTACAAATCTAGAAGATCCGAGCTACCACGAGGATGATCCTGACCTCTGATCAAGATCTGGGAAATTTGAGTCAAATCGGACAAGGATCCACCGTTGGATGAAGCGGGATTAATCTCAGACGTCCACTGCTTCAACTACTTAAACAACCTCCCCTGTTCAGATCGAGGTCGCATCTTCGCCATTTCCAGCTGAGTTTCATTTCCGTTTTCTTGCTTGTTCTTCATTTTCTTTGGCAATTTTCTTCAGTGAAGGCGTGGCCAACTCGATCAGCACCTTGGAGCAAGATTTGGATCATTGGGAGAAAGTTTCATGGCGATTTTAGCTCAAGATTACGCCGGATGCAGAGCTTCTTGAGGGTTTCGGCAGATCTGTGATTTGAGCTCTTGGATCTCAACCGCGTCCATTTCCTCCCATCTGAACCATCTGTAGGGGTCCTAGGATGAGCTCAGATGATTTCCAAATCATCATCGCAACCTTTCACATTGAGATCTAGGAGATCGAATTGGAATTTTCCAGCCGAGTGCAGTTCTGAGCAGATCTGAATTGGAGCCATTTTTCCACTGATTTGCGAGTTGAAGGGGTTCTTGACTTGCCCTTGCGTGACGAACAAGGTGGTCTTGAGACAAGGATTGGTCGAGGCTTAGTTTAATTGCATTTCTTGTTTTCTCATGCTGTAATTTCTATTTCTGCAATGTTTCTATTTCTGCACTTGATTTAGCTACTGTAGTTTCATTTTCTGAATTTTTTCCAGCCGTAATTAGGTTCTATTTTGTAAGGTAATTAGCTAGGAATCTTGTTAAGTGAATACTTGTATTCGATTTCAGCTTCTTTTCTATTTTGTCTTTGCATATCAAATGGTCATTGAGTATCAACTCTGCTTTCTACATTTACATTGCTGTTTCTGAACTTTGTATCAGAGATTTCATCTTCTTGATTTGTTTTCGCAATTGTTAGCTCACAATTCAGCATCTTAAGTAGTTAGGTTTATTGTCAGTGAACAATTGTACTCAGTTTAGCTCGATTCAAACTTAGTAGTATTACTGAATTGTTTTTCTTTTGACTAAACTGCTTGCGTATCAGTTTTTGCTAGGTTTCTGAATTTCGTATCCCACAAGTCTTAGAGTTTCTTCTGCAGTTCCATAGTAGCTTTCCCCATTTGCTTAGCAATTTCTTTCAATTTCTGCTTCAAGTTTCAGCTGCATATCAGATTTCAGAATTCTGCAATTAAGCTCATTTCTGCATTTAAGTTCATTTGCTGCTGAATTTCAGTGTCAAGAAATCAATAGCTCTTCTTAATTGTATCTGAGCCTTAGATTAGTGATTAGTATCTAGCTTGCATCTATTAGTTCGGCATTCATTTCATTTCTGAACTCATGCATTCGATTCATTAAGTCATGCATCTCATTACTGCATTAGATACATTTCTGCACATAAGCTTGGAAATTTAAACTGCTGCTTTGCATTACTTGCTTCTGATTTTTGCATTGAACTTGTTTGTTTCACACTTATTTGTTTCACATCAGTGTGATCCGTTAGTATAAATCTGCACTCAATTTCTTTTAGCACCTAAGTTCCTTTCCTTGTGTTTCAAGATAGTTTCCACTCTTCACTTTGTATCAAGTTTTCATTTCTGAAATGTTGCTTATAATTCTGCATTAGATTCAATTTTAAATGCCAGCATTACTTTGATTCAATTACTTAGTGTTTGGAATGCATTTGCTATAGCACTTGTTATTAATTGTTCAAGTTCATAATTGTTTAGTCCTTAATTGTCATTACCTAGTTTAAGTTGCTCAGTCAAGTTTTCTTTCCTCTCTTTGCATTGACATTTTTATTTGCAAACCAAACCCATTTCTTATTTGAAACCCAAAAATATTAACGACACATAATCTTGAGCACGAATCGAACAACTTGAACTAGCCCTTGGAAAAATACGACCTGTGGCCCCTTTACTACGCTCTTCTTCTTTGATTGCAAAAAGGGTTTCCAGCTTTTTATAAATATCTAAATTTGAGACCCACATTCGTGACAGCTCATTTGGGTCCATCAAATTTTTGGCGCCGTTGCAGGGGAATCACACTAGTTGAGTTGTTTGATTTTTGCTTGTGTGCTCATTTCATATTTTTCTTGATCCACATTTTTTCTTACACTTACTGCTATATCTTGCGATTTGATTTTATTTGTTGCATCCTTCTATATACTTGTACTACGATTTGTTTTTGTTTTTATGACCAGGTCTACAGGTGGTGATCTTGAAGATTTTGACCCTGAGATTGAGAGGAGTTTCAGAGCTAGGAGGAGCCAGCTCAGTGTGTCAGAGGCTTTTGGCATTATTCCTACTCAGTTTATTTCAGCCTATTCAGTTGATCAGATAGCAGACCACCAGAAGACCATGAAAGAACTTGCAGCACCAGATGCTTCATTTCAGTATTCCAGTATTGCCTATCCAGAGCTGGGTGGAGATTTTGAGCTCAGATCTGGACTCATCCATCTTTTGCCTAAGTTTTAAGGATTATCTGGAGAAGATCCAAATAGACACCTGCATGAGTTTCATGTTGTTTGCTCCGCTATGAAGCCTCAGGGTATTTCAGAGGAAGACATCAAGCTGAGGGCTTTTCCATTTTCTCTGACTGGAGCACCTAAGGATTGGTTTTACTACTTACCTACTGGGCATGTGTCTAGCTAGATTTCCATGAAGAAGGCATTCTTAGAGAAATATTTCTCAGCCTCCAGAACAGCAATTATCAGAAAAAGTATCTGTGGCATTCAGCAAATAGTGGGGGAGACACTTTATGACTACTGGGAGAGATTCAACAAGTTGTGCTCCAGTTGCCCCCAGCATCAGATTAGTGAGCAGCTCCTCATCCAGTACTTTTATGAGGGATTATTACAGATGGATAGGATTATGATTGATGCAGCAGCTGGAGGGCCTTAGTCAACAAAATACCAAATCAAGCTAGGGAGCTAATTTCAAATATGGCTGAGAACTCACAATAGTTTGGAAGCAGAGCATTATCTACTAGAGGGGTTAATGAAGTTCAGATGGGTTCTAATGATCAGAAAGAGATAAAGAATTCATTGGCAGAGATCGCATCATTTATTAAGCAATTGAGTGTTAGTAATGCAAATCAAAATTCCAATTTTTGGGTAACTCCACAATCAAGTCAAGTGGTGATGAGTGTATGTGGTATTTGTTCTAGCAAGGAACACAATTCAGATTCATGTCCCAACCTACAACAAGATGAGTCCATAGCAGCTTTGGTTAGGGGACAATTTCAAGCTAGGAATAACCCATACTCTCCTACTTATAACCCCGGGTGGAGGGATCATCCAAATTTGAGGTATGAAAATTCTTTTTACCAACAAGGCCCACAACAACAACAAATACAGCAATACCAACCTCCACAGCAGCAAGTTCAGCAGCAACCACCACAATTTCAACCCCAAAATAAGCATTTTCAGCCTCCAAATCAGCAAATCCAGTAGCCATTTCAAGGGTTTCAACAAGGTTTTCAAGGGAATGTGAGTTATCCACAGCCGTATCAACCTCCACAGCAACAAGTTCAACAACCGCAGCAAAATTTTCAGCCTTGGAACACAAGTTTTCAGCCCCAAAACCAAGGATTTCAGCCCAATCAATTTCAGCCCCCACCATAACAAGTTCCTTTTCAAAATCAGAATTTTCAAGGGTATAATTCTCAACAAAATTCTCCAACATTCCAGCATTCTTATCAGCCTTTCCAACAACAATATCAGCCCTCCTATCAGCCTCAACAGTCCCAAATACAACAAACACAACAAGGAAATCTTTTTGCCGCCATACAAAACCTTGAGAGGCAAATCGGGCAAATGACTAGTGACATAAATCAAAGTAAAGCTCAAGGATCAGGCCAACTACCTTCTCAAGCTGTTCCTAACCCTAAGGGAAACGTTAGCGCAATTTATTTGAGGAGTGGGAAGGTTACAGCAACTCAAAATGACCCAAGAGCTGAATTTTCTGAAAACAGGGCAGCATCTTCATTTCCAGCCCAAAACAGCCATGAAAACATTCCAAATTCAGTGGATTCCACCCCTAGCACGTGCTCAACTCCCTCATCAAGAAATCCTGTAATTTTGGTGGAAAATGAAGCACAAATCAGTGGCGAAACAGATTTTACAGCAGCCATTCCAAACAGGGCAGCAACTCAAAAATCAGCCCCTCCCATTTCGGTTCAAGAGGAAGAATTTAGGGTGCCCTTGCCTTTTCCACATGGGAGAACTCCAACCAAAAGACAAGTGGAGGAGGAGAAAGCAAAAGAGTACAATGAGTTGGTTAAATTGTTTAGCAAAGTAGAGATTAATGTACCCTTGCTGATGATGATCAAACAGGTTCCTAAGTATGCAAAATTTCTGAAAGATCTTTGTGTTAACAAGAGGAAGCTTAAGGAAAATGAAATGGTCAGCATGGGGAAGAATGTTTCATCACTCATCCATGTCATACCTCAGAAATGTGAAGACCCTGGGATGTTTACTGTATCTTGTGAGATAGGGAGCACCACGCTACATGATGCCATGCTGGATTTAGGAGCTTCCATTAATGTCATGCCTCGGATAGTCTTCCAGATGCTTGGCATTGGTCCTCTGCAGCCCACTGGAGTTGTGATTCAGCTAGCAGATAGAAGCCAGACCCGCCCAGCAGGAGTTATTGAAGATGTGTTGGTTAAAGTGAAGGAGTTGATTTTCCCTGCAGACTTCTACATTCTAGACATGGAAGGAGAGTATCTTGCATGTAGATCCCCACTTATCCTTGGAAGGCCTTTTCTGAAGACTGCTAGAACAAAAATTGATGTATATGCTGGCACCCTTTCGATGGAGGTGGGAGACACAGTAGTCCAGTTTAGCATTTTCGATGCCATGAAGGACCCTAGGGGAAATCGTTCTATTATGAGCATAGACACCACAGATGAGACTATTGAGGCACAGTTTATTGATGATGATGGTGCATTTGGCATAGTGGGAGGAGCTTTGATTTCAAAGAAAGCTGAGGAGATGAATGGAAAAGCATGTGACGACCTTGATTTCATAGGAAGCTTTACCTGATTTTTCTTGTTTTCTATTTTGTGATGATATTGTTCTTGATAGCCCTAATCTTTTTAATAAGGTTGTTGCAGGTATTGCTAAGGAGGCATGCACAGGAGATTATTCTACAGGTGTAGGGGATTGCACAGAGCCCCAGGGACCACCACCATTTTCAGAAAGTGTAGGGACTTGCATGATTGGAGCAAGTACCCAAGGATCACCTATTCTAGTTGATTGTCCACCAGATTTTGAGCCTGAGATGGAGGTATTTCTTGTAGAACCAATAGATATTTTTCAGCATGAACAGGTAAGTATTTCTTCTTTTCCTTTAGAAAATTTCAGGGAGATGTCTAGATTTGCATGTGAAGAATGTCTTGATTCATCATTTGTGAAAAATAATTTTGGAAATTCTTTAGAGGCACCCAGGCTTGATTTTATTCATGACTATGATATTTTTGAGACAGATCATGCTAAAACTGATTGTGAGAAATTTTTAGAAGAGCCTGAAATTGAAGTTGTTTATTGTGAAGAATCTCTTGTTATTTCTTATGCTGAAATTGAATGTGAAAAACTTATGGAGGTACCTGAGATTGATTTTATTAACTGTGAAACTTTTCTTGATATACCTCATGTAGAATATGCTTGTGAAAAATTTATTAAGGTACCAAAAATTGACTTTATTGGATGCGATGCATTTTTAGATACATTTTATGTAGAGATTGATGATATTGCACTTCTTTCTTACCCTGCACGCTTGAGAAAGGTTTTACATATTTTTGCAGGGTCCCAGAGATTTCTTGAGTGGGTACTTCATCTAGACAATCTTCAACCACCTAGAAAGTTTTCCAAAAAGAATAAAGAGGGAGGAGATGAACTTGCTTTGACTTATAGCACTCCACCTCTGAAGTGGCTATTGTACTTAAATCACCTTCGGCCACCTGAACAGTTTATTGCAAAGTTTAAGTGTGGGGGAGTGATGCAAAATAAAATTGAGCAAATGAAGGAAATTGTTTCAGCTACTCCTACTCCTTCACTACCACGATGGAGATTATTTCTTGATAGACTCCGACCGCTAGAAATAAAAGGGAGTTTACTTTTTCTTACATTTTCTTTCATTGCCTTTTTCCTCTTTATGCTTGTTAGAAGTAGAATTTTCTTTTAAAATGAATCCTTGCTAATAAATGCTTGAATAGCGTAGAATTAATAAATAGACATTGTAAATATCATTTTATATCTTTTGGCACTTTTTCTTCATGAGTAGGAATAAATGTATCCCTTTAGGTTATCTTCATAGTATTTTAGAGTCTTTTGAAAACAAATTAAATTTGGTTGTTAAAACTTAGGGTTTGAGCTCATGGATGAAATCTTGGATGCTTGAGTACTACTTGGCCATGGATTCTTGATTGAAGACTTGAGATGAATTATTTGTACCTAGTGAGGGTTAGCCTTATTTTTGTGACACATACATGTGATTGTACTCTAGAACTTGCTTAGGTTCTTTCAAAATCATAATTCGATGATTGGATCGCATTTATAGAGGTGTATCATTTTGTTTCTTATTTCATATCAATTTTCATAAATTTCCCTTGTATTACTTCATATTTCTCATTTTCCCTACCTAATCTTCATATTGCTTCTAATTTCTTTTTCTAGGGACTTGTTTGTTTGGGGATGTTCTTTGATGCTATTTTGTCCGAGACGGACAAAAGATTAAGTGTGGGGGAGTGGTTAGTGATTTGGAATCAAGTTTATCAAGGATGCGCTTCTTTTGAAAAAAAATTTATCATGTGCCAAATTGAGTTGAGTTTGCTATTAAGATCAAGCAAGAAGAAGTAGTTAAGGAAGACAACAATTGAAGCATCTAGATTCTTGCTCATTATTTGAAGATCCAAGGAAAACAAATACAATACAATGAAAAAAAATCTGCAATGGGAAGAAATGGCACACGAAAAAAAAATAGAAAAAAACTGTGCTATGGAAAGAAGTTGAATCAATGGAGTTTGTAGCACAAAAGGGTTTGGATCAAGTTGGAATTAAGGAAGGAAAGCTCAGCAACATTTTGTTATAAACTGATTTGAAGCTGTATAATATGGAATCAACGCAGGAAATCTGTGCTTAAACAGAGAAAAAAAAATTCTGTGTAGATTAGAAATGAAGTGTAGTTGGACTGACTTGAGCTGGAAATTTTGCACCGAATTGCAAGGGCAGCTGTTGAAATCTGAAGCTGAAAAGCTGAGTTTGAAATAAGTTGAAAACCTGTAAGGAGCTGTTGTTGAAGCTGCAAAGAAAAAAATTCAGATTAGAATGTTTGGAAGGATTGAGATTGTGTTTCCATACAATCACTTTGGAATCAACTTGGGATTAAAGCTAGTTTTCATAGACTGTTAATCAAGATATTGGTTGTATGGATGTGTCAAAAAGTGTGGAGCTGTCCAAATAAACAAGATTTAGCTGCCAACAAAAATCAGAAAAGGAAAAACAGTTTGAAAAAAAACAGTGAAGAAGAATTCTGAATTCGGTTTCACTTGAGTGCTCTAAATCTGGGAGAAGTTTGGAAGCTAATCACACCATGAATGAATAAAGAGTGGCTGCAGAAAAATCAGGAAATAAGCAGCTGGAAGAAAAAGAGAGAAAAAAACAGTTTGGAAAAGGAAAAAAACAGTTTGAGAAAAACAAAAGGAACAAAGTTGGCACACATTGGATTGTTGGCACCATGAAATCAATGGAGATATTCTTATCCGAATCAGAGCTTTGATCTATTACATTCTGATGTCAGTAGAGGAAAGAAGAAAAAAAAACTGAAAAGAAAAGAGAAGAGCAAAATTGGCACGCAAGGAAAAAAAATTGGCATAAAGGAGTTTTGAAGGGCAATGTCAAAGCCTCATTTCATCCCACTTTGGACTTCATTATATGGACTGAAAGGAGGGCAAAGGGCATCAAGAATATCCTTGAACATCCAAGTCTTCCACTCATTCAAATTTGCTATTTACTTGGCTTTTATTTCATTTCTACCATTTCATATGTTTTTCACTTTTGAATAAACTTTTATGGATGATTGATTCTAATCATGAATAATGGTGGATAGTAGATAATAAGCAAGCCTATGGTAGTGCAAGAAGCATGTGTGTATGAGTGAGCTCCATTTTCATCATGTACTTAGAACTTAGGAGAAGAGCCACTAAAAACTTCCTTTGAAAGGTTTAGAGAGTGAAATTCATCTCAATGAATCATGAAGGTTGAATTTGTTAAGTTGTTGATTTAAGGACAAGATACTATCCATAGAGCTTAGATTTTTGAGAATTAACAACCCTAGGTAATTTCTTTTCAATTGCTTCTACTTATGTTTGAGAAAACCTAAGGGATACATATTTAGTACTTTTCGTGAGACGCTCAAGCTTAAGTGTGGGGGAGTTGATAAGTATCATTTTATTGATCATTTCATATGCTTAAATCTGTGTTTGACTCATATTTTACTTGTGTAATTGTGGATTTACCCTAGGTTTTAGGATTTATACTCTTTTTGGACTTAATTGTAAATTTTAATATATTTGAGTTGTTTTGTCACTAAATTTTTAATCTACTTTTGTAGGCTTGGAGGAATCATGGACCTAGGTCAGGTTGGGTCAAATGTTGAGTCAAAAGTGGACTAGATCAAGTGATCAAGCGTTGACTCATTTGGACCGTCCGATGCAAGAACGGTTAGATCTAGACCATCTGAGAACTTCTGATCAATCCGAGTTGGGGTTAAGGCTAATCGAGCGATCAGATCAAGATCTGAAGGATTCAGCTCAATCGGAGATCATCTAGCCGTTGGATCACGATCAGAGGGATCTCATCCATTCAAAGATCAGCTTGATCCGAGCCATCCGCTACAAATCTGGAAGATCCGAGCTACCACGAGGATGATCCTGACCTCTGATCAAGATCTGGGAAATTTGAGTCAAATCGGACAAGGATCCACCGTTGGATGAAGCGGGATTAATCTCAGCCGTCCACTGCTTCAACTACTTAAACAACCTCCCCTGTTCAGATCGAGGTCGCGTCTTCGCCATTTCCAGCTGAGTTTCATTTCCGTTTTCTTGCTTGTTCTTCGTTTTCTTTGGCGATTTTCTTCAGTGAAGGCGTGGCCAACTCGATCAGCACCTTGGAGCAAGATTTGGATCATTGGGAGAAAGTTTCATGGCGATTTTAGCTCAAGATTGCGCCGGATGCAGAGCTTCTTGAGGGTTTCGGCAGATCTGTGATTTGAGCTCTTGGATCTCAACCGCGTCCATTTCCTCCCATCTGAACCATCTGTAGGGGTCCTAGGATGAGCTCAGATGATTTCCAAATCATCATCGCAACCTTTCACATTGAGATCTAGGAGATCGAATTGGAATTTTCCAACCAAGTGCAGTTCTGAGCAGATCTGAATTGGAGCCATTTTTTCCACTGATTTGCGAGTTGAAGGGGTTCTTGACTTGCCCTTGCGTGACGAACAAGGTGGTCTTGAGACAAGGATTGGTCGAGGCTTAGTTTAATTGCATTTCTTGTTTTCTCATGCTGTAATTTCTATTTCTGCAATGTTTCTGTTTCTGCACTTGATTTAGCTACTGTAGTTTCATTTTCTGAATTTTTCCAGCCGTAATTAGGTTCTATTTTGTAAGGTAATTAGCTAGGAATCTTGTTAAGTGAATACTTGTATTCAATTTCGGCTTCTTTTCTGTTTTGTCTTTGCATATCAAATGTTCATTGAGTATCAACTCTGCTTTCTGCATTTACATTGATGTTTCTGAACTTTGTATCAGAGATTTCATCTTCTTGATTTGTTTTCGCAATTGTTAGCTCACAATTCAGCATCTTAAGTAGTTAGGTTTATTGTCAGTGAACAATTGTACTCAGTTTAGCTCGATTCAAACTTAGTAGTATTCTGAATTGTTTTTCTTTTGACTAAACTGCTTGCGTATCAGTTTTTGCTAGGTTTCTGAATTTCGTATCCCACAAGTCTTAGAGTTTCTTCTGCAGTTCCATAGTAGCTTTCCCCATTTGCTTAGCAATTTCTTTCAATTTCTGCTTCAAGTTTCAGCTGCGTATCAGATTTCAGAATTCTGCAATTAAGCTCATTTCTGCATTTAAGTTCATTTGCTGCTGAATTTCGGTGTCAAGAAATCAATAGCTCTTCTTAATTGTATCTGAGCCTTAGATTAGTGATTAGTATCTAGCTTGCATCTGTTAGTTCGGCATTCATTTCATTTCTGAACTCATGCATTCGATTCATTAAGTCATGCATCTCATTACTGCATTAGATACATTTCTGCACATAAGCTTGGAAATTTAAACTGCTGCTTTGCATTACTTGCTTCTGATTTTTGCATTGAACTTGTTTGTTTCACACTTATTTGTTTCACATCAGTGTGATCCATTAGTATAAATCTGCACTCAATTTCTTTTAGCACCTAAGTTCCTTTCCTTGTGTTTCAAGATAGTTTCCACTCTTCACTTTGTATCAAGTTTTCATTTCTGAAATGTTGCTTATAATTCTGCATTAGATTTAATTTTAAATACCAGCATTACTTTGATTCAATTACTTAGTGTCTGGAATGCATGTGCTATAGCACTTGTTATTAATTGTTCAAGTTCATAATTGTTTAGTCCTTAATTGTCATTATCTAGTTTAAGTTGCTCAGTCAAGTTTTCTTTCCTCTCTTTGCATTGACATTTTTATTTGCAAACCAAACTCATTTCTTATTTGAAACCCAAAAACATTAACGACACATAAACTCGAGCACGAATCGAACAACTTGAACTAGCCCTTGGAAAAATACGACTTGTGGCCCCTTTACTACGCTCTTCTTCTTTGATTGCAAAAAGGGTTTCCAGCTTTTTATAAATATCTAAATTTGAGACCTACATTCGTGACAGCTCATTTGGGTCCATCACTCATTGCTTATGTGTCTAAAGTGGTTTAGACACATTGTCAACATTACGAGAACCTATTGGGTCACACACTAAGGACACAATAATTAATCTTAGTTTGACTAAGATTTGATCTGAATTGGATTAATTGAGTTAGACTCAAGTGAATCCAATTGGATTATGGGATTGAGATCTAATTTGAGTTTGCCTCATTTAGATTAGACTCACCCACATTTGAATGAGATATTAATTCATTAAAATATTTAATAAATTAATAATAGAGGAAGATGAAAAGTTTCTCTTCATTGGATGAAGAGAAGTTAAAGAGTCACATGAGAAAATGTGCTCTAAGTGGGTTTTTGTTAGCATTAATGGAGGGAAGCTAAAGGTACAAAAACTCTTCATATTCATGAGATGAGTATAAAAGAGTCTTTCTTGTCATTTGGATGAAGAACTTGTCATTTTTCCTTCCTTTCCTTCTCTTGGCTAAAATCCCTCTTCTCCCTCTCCTTGATTTGTGAATCTCCTCTTGTGGCTAGCATCACAAAGGTGATTCTTCTCCGAAGCTTGAGAGATCGTGTTTGTGTGGATATGCATAGAGGCACAGACACTTGAACGTGCAAGAAATCCGACATACCTCAGAAAGCGGGATAAACGAAGGGCACGCGCCAAAGGTATACCTATACGATAGGAATTTGTAAATTAACTTTGTATGAGTTTTCTTTCGCATGGATCGCTCATTGGATATATTATTTCCACTGTGATTTTTGAATATTTTTTCCTATAGATCTCTACATGACCTTAGGTAGTAAAATCTTAGAGAGTTGACTCCAAGCAAATCCAAGTAGGTCAGGTAGACTTACAGAACTAAGGCTTAGGAATGTTTGTTTGTCTTGTGTTTGTTTGTCTTGAAGGAACCTGGAGCTGGAGGCAAGATGGGAAAGCAAACACAAATAAACAAACAGGGTCAGGGGCTTCCGGGCGCCTATATTGAACCCGGGCGCCCAAGTAATCTAGGCGCCCCAAGGCACCTAAGCGCCCCCATGACCCAGGCGCCCTCAAGGGCATAGGGGCACCCCTAATGGTTTTCTAGAGATTTTATCCC
>JAGFNQ010004329.1:0-27674 GCA_024364735.1 Boesenbergia rotunda
ACGTGGACGCCACACTTCCGACCGGGAACCAGTCCAGGCTTCCGAGTGGGCTGACGCGAAGAGTCAGTCGCCGACTCAGGCTTCCAAAGGGGACCAGCCTTCGGCGTGGGTCGCCACGCTTCCGGTCGGGAACCGCCTTTAGGCCTTCCGGATGGGCCAATCTTTCACGTGGGACGCCACGCTTCCGACCGGGACCAGTCCAGGCTTCCGAGTGGGCTGACGCGAAGAGTCAGTCGCCGACTCAGGCTTCCAAAGGGGACCAGCCTTCGGCGTGGGTCGCCACGCTTCCGGTCGGGAACCGCCTTTAGGCTTCCGGATGGGCCAATCTTTCACGTGGGACGCCACGCTTCCGACCGGGAACCAGTCCAGGCTTCCGAGTGGGCTGACGCGAAGAGTCAGTCGCCGACTCAGGCTTCCAAAGGGGACCAGCCTTCGGCGTGGGTCGCCACGCTTCCGGTCGGGAACCGCCTTTAGGCTTCCGGATGGGCCAATCTTTCACGTGGGACGCCACGCTTCCGACCGGGAACCAGTCCAGGCTTCCGAGTGGGCTGACGCGAAGAGTCAGTCGCCGACTCAGGCTTCCAAAGGGGACCAGCCTTCGGCGTGGGTCGCCACGCTTCCGGTCGGGAACCGCCTTTAGGCTTCCGGATGGGCCAATCTTTCACGTGGGACGCCACGCTTCCGACCGGGAACCAGTCCAGGCTTCCGAGTGGGCTGACGCGAAGAGTCAGTCGCCGACTCAGGCTTCCAAAGGGGACCAGCCTTCGGCGTGGGTCGCCACGCTTCCGGTCGGGAACCGCCTTTAGGCTTCCGGATGGGCCAATCTTTCACGTGGGACGCCACGCTTCCGACCGGGAACCAGTCCAGGCTTCCGAGTGGGCTGACGCGAAGAGTCAGTCGCCGACTCAGGCTTCCAAAGGGGACCAGCCTTCGGCGTGGGTCGCCACGCTTCCGGTCGGGAACCGCCTTTAGGCTTCCGGATGGGCCAATCTTTCACGTGGGACGCCACGCTTCCGACCGGGAACCAGTCCAGGCTTCCGAGTGGGCTGACGCGAAGAGTCAGTCGCCGACTCAGGCTTCCAAAGGGGACCAGCCTTCGGCGTGGGTCGCCACGCTTCCGGTCGGGAACCGCCTTTAGGCTTCCGGATGGGCCAATCTTTCACGTGGGACGCCACGCTTCCGACCGGGAACCAGTCCAGGCTTCCGAGTGGGCTGACGCGAAGAGTCAGTCGCCGACTCAGGCTTCCAAAGGGGAACCAGCCTTCGGCGTGGGTCGCCACGCTTCCGGTCGGGAACCGCCTTTAGGCTTCCGGATGGGCCAATCTTTCACGTGGGACGCCACGCTTCCGACCGGGAACCAGTCCAGGCTTCCGAGTGGGCTGACGCGAAGAGTCAGTCGCCGACTCAGGCTTCCAAAGGGGACCAGCCTTCGGCGTGGGTCGCCACGCTTCCGGTCGGGAACCGCCTTTAGGCTTCCGGATGGGCCAATCTTTCACGTGGGACGCCACGCTTCCGACCGGGAACCAGTCCAGGCTTCCGAGTGGGCTGACGCGAAGAGTCAGTCGCCGACTCAGGCTTCTGGAGGGTATGACGCGTCAGCCAGCGTCCCGTCCAGGTATGGCTTTGCCTTGTATGGCTGACCGGCAATTTTCGGTCGGGTGAGCCTTTCGTTAGTGTTAGAATGCGGCGTTTTACAAGCTTTCATCACTCTAGGGCTCTCTGTACATTTTCAAGTGTAGGGCACTCCACGGTCGGTTCAGCCTCTTTCCATGTTCGTCCTCCAAGTAGTAGGCGCCTGAATGCAATTTCTGGACGATTTTGAAGGGTCCGCCCCACTGTGGTTGTAATTTGTTAACATCACCGACCGGCTTTATTCGTTTCCAGACAAGGTCTCCAGGTCGAAACGAGCGCGGCAACACCTTCTGGTCGTACCTTTGTTTCATGCGCTGACGGTACGTGAACATCCGGGCGGCTGCTTTTTCCCGGACTTCCTCTATGAGGTCAAGCTCTAGGCGTCTTCTTTCATCATTCCCTTCATCATAACTTAACCGCCTGTCGGATTCACAGCCGACCTCGACCGGCACCACCGCCTCGCTGCCATAGACGAGGTGGAAAGGCGTTTGCCCGGTAGCTTCTCTGGGTGTGGTTCTGTTCGCCCAAAGGACCCCGGGCAGCTGTTCTACCCAGTTGGTTCCTGCATGATCCAGTTTGGTTTTGAGCCCTCTCAAGATTTCCCGGTTGGTGACTTCTGCTTGGCCGTTGCTTTGTGGATACGCCACGGATGTAAAAGCCTGATGGATACCGTAAGTCGAGCACCATTCTTTGATTTTCTTTCCTTGAAACTGCCGACCGTTGTCAGACACCAACTTGTGGGGGATCCCGTATCTGCATAGAATATTTTGCCAAAGGAACTTAATCACCGTCTGCTCGGTGATTCTAGCTAGCGCCTCTGCTTCCACCCATTTAGAGAAATAATCCACCGCGACCAATAAGAACTTCTTCTGAGCGGGGGCGGTTGGGAACGGACCTACGATATCCATGCCCCATTGGTCGAACGGGCAAGAGACTGCCGATGTCTTCATTACTTCGGTTGGCCGGTGTGGCAGGCACTGATGTTTCTGACAAGATATGCATGTTGCGGCCAACCGGTCGGCATCTTTCTGTAAAGTTGGCCAATAGTACCCGGCCAAAAGAGCTTTCCGGGCGGTGGCTCTACCTCCTGAATGATTACTGCAGACCCCCATATGGACCTCTCGAAGCACATAATCTGCATCTTCACTGCTAAGGCATTTGAGTAATGGCCGGGCGTGAGCACGTTTATAGAGGACATCTCCGACCATAGTGTATTGCGCGGCTCTCTTTCTGAACAGACGAGCCTCTTCCCGGTCGGACGGCACTTTTCCCCTGGTCAAGAATGCAATCAAGGGAGTTCTCCAATCGGTCTCCAATTCAGCTTCCGCCTGCTGCTCGATTTGCATGACGAATAAGGCATGGCAGGCCGGCCGGGGGACCACCCAAGATCCGACTGCACTGGCTAATTTGGCCAGCTCATCTGCCTTCAAGTTGCTTTCTCGAGGGATCTTCTGCAAGAGTACCTCCCGGAAACCCGCCTTCAGCTGCTCATATGCATCGATGTATTCTTGCAGCCGGTCACTGTTGACTTCGAAGTTACCGGCTAGTTGTTGTATAGCAAGCTGCGAATCTGAATATAGCCACACCCGGGTGGCGCCGACATGCCGGGCGGCTTGCAGACCGGCTATTAGTGCTTCATATTCAGCTTCATTATTAGTTGCCTTGTGTTCCAATCGTACTGACAGGTGTAGCCGCTCTTCTTCGGGAGAAACCATGAGAACGCCGATTCCGCTTCCTTGCCGAGAGGATGCCCCATCAACGTACACTTTCCATACGCCTTCGGCTTCGTCGGGATGCCATTCCGTGAGAAAATCGGCTAAGGCCTGAGCCTTGATAGCCGGCCGGGGTAGATATTGTATGTCATATTCGCTTAGCTCAGTTGTCCACTTGACTAGCCGCCCTGAAGCATCCGGATTTGTAAGCACGCGACCCAAGTTACTGTTAGTCAATACAGTAATCGGGTGAGCTAAGAAATATGGTCTGAGTCGCCGGGCGGCTAAGAACAGTATGTAGCCCAATTTCTCGAGTGTCGTGTACCGACACTCGGCTCCTTTAAACAGATGTGCAAAGAAATACACCGGCCGCTGCTCAGCTTTGTCTTCCCGGACTAACACCATGCTGCCCGAGTCAGCGGAAGTTGCTAGATATACAAATAAATTCTCCCCAGGCTCTGGCCGGGCAAGCGTTGGTAATTCCGCCAGGTACGATTTCAGCTCTTCGAAGGCCTTGTCACACTCCGCATCCCACTGAAATTTGGTGGTTCGACGCAAGGTCTTGAAAAAAGGCAAGCCCCGTTCGGCTGACCGGGAAATGAATCTTGACAAGGCCGTTATCCGTCCGGTCAGCCGTTGAGCTTCTCTTAGATTCCTTGGAGCCGGCATCTCCATGATGGCGTTTACTTTGCCCGGATTTGCTTCAATGCCCCGTTCGGTGACGATATAACCAAGGAACTTCCCGCTCCGAGCTCCGAATAAACATTTGGCCGGATTAAGCTTTAGGCCAAACCGCCGCAGCGTTTGGCAAGTTTCTTCAATGTCGGAGATTAGTTCTTCCGCCCGGGCAGTCTTGATCAGGATATCGTCGACGTATACTTCGACGTTACGCCCCATTTGCGATCGGAACACCTTGTTCATCATTCTTTGGTAGGTGGCGCCCGCATTCTTGAGGCCGAACGGCATGACGGTGTAGCAGTAGGTGCCGTCAGCCGTGACAAAGCTAACCTTTTCTTGGTCGGCCACCGCCAGTGGGACTTGGTGGTATCCCTGGTACGCATCCAGCATCGATATGAACTCGCTGCCCGCCGTCGAGTCGACCAGTTGATCAATCCGTGGAAGTGGATAGCAATCTTTCGGGCATGCACGATTGAGGTCTCGGAAATCAATGCATACCCGCCACTTGTCATTTGGTTTGGACACCAGCACCACGTTGGCCAACCAGGCCGGGAATTGAACTTCCCGGATGTGTCCTGCTTCCAGCAGTCTTTCCACTTCCGCCCGGATGACTTGATTTTGCGCAGCGCTGCGATCTCTTCTTCGTTGCTTGACCGGCCGCGCACCCGGGTAAACATGGAGCTGGTGTTCTGCGACTTCCGGTCGGACTCCCTTCAAGTCTTTTGGCGACCAGGCAAATACGTCTTGATTCCGGGCGAGGGAGTCGATGAGGGATTGCTTCAGCTCCTCGGGAAGTCCTGCAGCAATTTGTATTTTGGCCTCTTCTTTACCGAGCAAAAGTTGTACCTCCTCTTTGTCTTCCCGCAATTCTGCCCAAGGGGAGGCTTGCACCATGTTGCAGCTGCTACCTGCCCGCCTCGCCTTTTGACCTCCCGAGCGGACATCATCAGCATAGCAGCGCCGGGCCACGGTCTGATTGCCTTTCACCTCGCCGACTCTGTCGCCGACCGGAAACTTCACCTTAAGGTAGTAGGTGGAAACCACCGCTCTGAACTCATTGAGAGCCGGTCGACCGAGGATGGCGTTGTAGGCAGCAGGGGCATCCACGATCAGAAACGTGGTCCATCGGGTTCTCTTGAGTGGCTCCTCTCCAAGTGAGACAGCCAGCCGTATCTGTCCGATCGGCTGCACTTCGTTTCCCGTAAATCCGAACAGGGGAGTAGCCACCATCTCTAGCTGCGATAACTCAATTTGCAGTTGATCGAAAGCTCGTTTATATAAAATGTTTACCGAGCTGCCGGTGTCCACAATGGTTCGGTGGACTTCATAGTTGGCGATGACAGCTGTGATGACCAGCGGGTCATCGTGCGGCACCTCCAATCCTTGTAAATCCTGCGGCCCCCAGTTGATTTGGGGCCCTTGAGCTTGAGAGGTGCTGACTCCGACTTGGTGAATTTCCAGTCGGCGCACCTGCGTCTTTCTGGCGCGGTTGGAGTCGCCGCCGGTCGGACCGCCAGAAATCACGTTGACGCCTCCTCGGACGGCGTTTTGGTGATTAGCTTGATCTTCATCAAGTTCCTCCACCTCTTCCTGCTCGGGCCGAGGAAACAATTGTCGGGCGGCGGGGGGATCCCGCCTTTGTCCTTGCTGGGGTGTGGCTCCTTGACCGCGCCCGCGTCCCTGCTGGGCTTGTCGTCCTTGACCCCTGCCGTGTGGGGTCCGAGCTCTGTTGCCTGCTCGGCAGTCCTCAGTGTTGTGTGTATTACATTGGTGAAACGCACAATACGGGGCCCATCTGTGGGGCCAATTCCCCTGTGCCACCTGCACTTGCTGAGGTCTCATTCCGGGCCGATCGGCCGGTCGGGGGCTGCGAATCGGTCCTCCTGGCGATCTGTTGTGTTGAGGAGCAGGCGATGGGCTAACTATCGCTTCCTTCCGCCGGGCGGCTTGTGCTTCTTCCACATTGATATATTTACTAGCCTTCCCGAGCAGGCTGTCGAAATCCTTCGGTGGTTTCCTGATCAGAGATCGGAAGAAATCACCTTCTTGAAGCCCTTGTGAGAAGGCGGTGACTAGTACTTCGGAGGTGGTATTGGGCACCTCTAGCGCTACTCCATTGAACCTCTGTATGTAGGCCCGGAGTGACTCTTTCGGACCTTGCTTCAGAGCGAACAAATTTAGGCTGGTCTTGTGGTGCCTCCGACTGCTTGCAAAATGTTGCAGAAACAGCCGCTTTACTTCTGCGAAACTCCCAACTGATCCGCCTGGGAGCCCGCCAAACCATCGTTGAGCCTGCCCGGAGAGGGTTGTCAGGAAAGCGCGGCATTTAACGCCCTCCGGGTATTGGTGCAACTGGGCAGAGCTTTCAAACTTCATGACGTGCTCCTCGGGGTCACTGGCCCCCGTGTACTCTGGCATGGTGAAGAATCGTAGATTCTTGGGGACAGGATCCTCAAGAATTTGTGAGGAGAAAGGGCTGCGAGTCGGACAGGCCGCGGCGGGGTCAGCTAGCCCTTTCCCTTTATCTGGGCGCGTTTGGTGCGCCAGGCTGGACGCTGAAGCTTCGGTCGGGGCTGAGTGGGCCTCGTTCCGGAAAAGCGCTCGGGGAAAATTAGGAGCGCGGGGATCGGGCTGAGCAGCCATACCTTCTGAATTTCCCCGTACAAAGGGCCCCGGGGGCCGGGCTCCTTGACTACCGGTTGGCGGATGTGATTGCTGCGCCTTCTGTGTCCGGGCAGCCATCAGCATTTCATATTCTTCTGGCGAAAGAGTAACCGTCAGTGGATTGGGGTTATCCATTCTTCGCTCTCGATCAGGCAGAAGGCCCTTCTTCTAGCGCCAAATTTGATCCTGTCGCCGAGCGTAGTGGAGCCGCAACCGGAATGACGGTGTAGTGATGCGTGACGTGGATGCTGACGGGGCGTCCTCGCGCAGAATGGCAGCGTCGCGGGGAATGTCCTCCGGCCAAATGGAAGTGGATGTCGCCTGGTGAAGGGCCGGCCGACTGGAGGCGAACCTGCTGAGGAAGATGACCGTTAGCAACCTAGCCGGGAGACGTCCCGGCAAGGCACTCCGACGGTCAAGTCAGTACTCCGAGGAACAGTAGAAATAAGGGAGCACTGGAAAAATAAGAGGTCTCGCGCGCGAGTGTGTATGCGAGTATGCCTACCTGAGAATGAGGAGTGGAGTGGCTTATATAGCCGGGGAAAAGGACCAGGCATGGCCTGTGTCAGGATCTTCTGACAGGGTCAGAAGATGTGGTATGGTGCTGTCGATATGGGTATGGCCTGTGTCAGGATCTTCTGACAGGGTCAGAGGATATGGCATGGTTGTGTCGACTGTAACCATCCTTTTTTGTCGTATACTATTTGTCTTATGCGAGGACAAAGACAGGTTACGGTAAGGCAGCGCCTGTCAGAGAGTGTCCGTTCGTACGAGGAGTGACATCCTGCTACCTGCAGCTGGTGCAGGTATATATTGTCCTTTTCTCAGGGTGATTCCGAGAGAGTGCCTGAGTGGATATCCGGACGGTTCGACCGGATGGGTATCAGGCCCGGGCATAAAGGACTGCCGGGCGGATGCACTCGGCTGAACGAGGCATGTAGGCCTTACTGTGGCCGGGTGGATGCACTCAGCTGAACGAGGCATGTAGGCCTTACCGTGGCCGGGCGGATGCACTCGGCTGAACGAGGCATGTAGGCCTTACTGTGGCCGGGCGGATGCACTCGGCTGAACGAGGCATGTAGGCCTTACCGTGGCCGGGCGGATGCACTCGGCTGAACGAGGCGTGTAAGCCTTACTGTGGTCGGCCGGGTTTGACCGGCTGGGAAGGCTTTGGGCCCGGTCAGAATGTCTGTTGAGTCGGCTGCTCGTATAATGACGTGGACCCTGAAGCAGGCCAGGTCGTTCGACACGTTGGCTGCCCGTATCGTGCAAAATATAGGGCAGGATCAGTCACAATAATAGGTTAAAAACGCGACGGGTCCCCCCCTCCCGTGGCCACGCGATCCGGTCAAAGCCCTAGCTCTCCCCTCTCCGACGCTCTTGGTGCGCGATTCTCCTCCGGCGAACCCTCCTCCGATCCCAAGTACGCGCGCTAAGCTACATTTGCCGTATTTTCTTTGTTGGTTTGTGCTTCCGCGGCGGCATGGTGTTCTCCGGGCAGGCGGGCGTGATCGCGGCTTGGCACGACCGCGCACGGCCGCTCGCCGCATTAATTAAATTATTAATTAATTAATTAATCTGTTAATTATTTAATTAATCTGCTGATTAATTTAGTTAATTAAACCAGTTAATTAATTAATTTAGTTAATTAATTAATTAATCTGATGATTATTTAATTAAACCGATTATTTATTTAATTAATTTAGTTATTAATTCCTTTGTTAATTGATTAATTGAGTAATTAATTGATCAATTGTTTGATTAATTTTTAGATTAATTGTTTGAATAATTAGATTAATTGATTCATTAATTAGATCATGTTTGATTAATTAGATTAATTTCTTAATATAGCATCAATATCAAATTTAATTATGGACCATGTAGTTTGATTAATTAGAATAATTTTATTTGAGTATTAGGCTAATATGTCTTATTTGATTAATTAGAAAAAATTTGGTTAATTATAGTAAATTGTGTTTGATAATTCAGATACAATGTATCCGAACAAGGCATGGATGTATAATAGGTTAGATAATGGATTTATCCATGACGAATTTTTTGCTAGAATGGAAGAATTTGTGAATTTTGCAAAGTGTCATCCTGAGTGTTTGAATGACACAGAGTTGAAGTGTTTATATAATCAACGCAAATGTAGAAATATAACTTTCTGTGATGAAGATACAATGAAAATTCATATATGTAGGTATGGGATTGTTCCAGATTATTACAACTGGTATTGTCATGGGAAGCCCCTCCCGCCCCTCGTTTTGAGTCTCAGGAGATAGAGGATCATGAGGACACCATAGAGGAGTAGAAATATTTTAGTGGTATGTTCTATTTTTTCTCTATATTTTTTCAGTAACAATGGATTGAGTTATTATATTCACAATGATTGCTTTCTTATTACGTCATTTCTGTTTACAGATTGCACATCATCAGAGTTGAATTCAGATTTCTTTCTCTGCTTGAAAGGTATGCATATTCGATATTATTCCTTAATTGTTTCTTATTTGTTAATTTTCATTTACATATTTAATATTATTAGTGTTATATTTAGATATTAACTCTATTTAACTTTTATTTATCTTCTATTTGAATATTTTTCCTTTCCATCCATTATTCACTCTGATATTCATACACGTAATGTTTCTCTACTAACTCTGACTTTTGGTGTATATAGTTCTTTTCAATTACTCTGACTTATGTTTACCTTCTTTTGATGTATACATTTGGATATTTACTCTTGTTTGGATTGGATATTCGAAAGGAAAGTTTGGATGTTTACTCTTGTTTGAAAGTTTGGATTGTATAAGTTTGGAAATGAAAGTTTGGATTGGATAATGGATTATTTACTCTTGTTTGAATGTTTGGATGTTGTAATATTTATTTTTGTTTAATGTTTGTTTGGATGTTGTAAAATATACTCTTATTTGATGTGTGTTTGGATCAGTGGATCATTATCTTTTGTATATTATTGATGTATCTATGGGAAGGGGAAAAAATAGCTATTGGCTGTGAAAATTTTTCCAGATTTTGCGACAGATATTTTTAAAAATCCGTCACAAATAACGACGGATTATTGACTCTTCCGTCGCTATCACGATCGATTAGCGACGGATTTTGACCGAATCCGTGGCTATTCCGATAGATTAGCGACGGAGTTTGACCATATCCGTCGCTATCACGAAAGATTTGCGACGGATATTTGACCAGCCGTCGCTAAAAATCTCCCGGGACACGTCACCCGATATTCCCCGGTGTTTGCGACGGGCTTATATGTCCGTCGCTAACTTAGCTTTCCGACGGCCTTTTATGTCCGTCGCTACCTCATATTAGCGACGGAGTTTTTTTTTTCCGTCGCTACCTTAGCTCTGCGACGGGTTTTCGCCCGACGACGCTAACTCCGTCGCTATTCCATCGCTATTAGTGTTTTGCGACGAAATAGCGACGGATTACGGCCGTCGCTATTCCTTATTATTTTTGTAGTGTTTAATCCATAGCTACGACGTATTTTATAAGATTTTTTTCTCTAAATAGGATGTGAACCATGAGACGCTGGACTTTTAGATCACCAACCATGAGTGATTTTCTATTTACTCTAACGACCGATAAAATTTTTTTATGGGATCGAATTGATCATCCCGATTCGTTTATTATCTCGTTCATCATATTTTTTTTCAATGACTAATTGGGGCTCTGCCTTTGATCTTTGCTTGTTTGCTACTCTTGCAGCTTTGAGGACTGTCGTGGTCCTCATATGTTCTTGATGTGATATATTATGGTACCAAAGTAAATAATTTCTATTAATTCTTGTTTTTAAAAAAAATGTTTGGAGGTTTAGAGGTAATTTTTCTAATAAAAATTGGAAGGAAATCTAATAATTAGAAGGTGAAAATTTTAATGTCTTAATTATATTTGGAATAAGAAAATAAAAAGAGAAAAAAAAATCCGATTGGAGAACAGTGAAGAGAATGAACGGAGAACAATAATACAGTATTTACAGAATATTAAAATCGTCGTACCTCATGTTGCTAGAGCGATTACCATTTATTGGACGAAAGAGGCGTCCTTTTCTCGTGGCGCCTTTGATTATTTAATGTCTAGCGCCCTTTACTTCATACGTCCGCTCATCATAAGACGTTCTTTCCTTCTGGTGGCTAATACTCATCGTTATTTGCCGTCTTTAGCTTTACGTGACTGCATAATTCCAGACAAACGCTGTTAATTAGGGATATATTCAGAGGTCGGCACGTGACGATTTTTCAATAGCCATCACAGGACGAAAGGGAAGCATAATAATTGCTAAGCCAAAGTGCCTGCTCGGGCGTCGCTAAGCCAAGAAAGTATTCGCTCGGGCATCTCGGGCGTCCAACTATTCGGGACAGCCCGCTCGGGACAGGCCCGCTCGGGAGGCTAAACGACTCGGTCGATCACACGTATTTGAGGAACAAGGTGAACGCCGTCTGAACGAGATAGGCCAACATGTCCTGGATGACGGAAATTATCCTAATTAAGAAATATTTAGGAGTACTTCTCACGGGTTAAAATTAAGGGGATACCAAATGATGTCTCTTATAGAATAATTAAGGAGTCTTTAAGGCGCCACTAAGATATAAAAATGTCGCATTAATGAGAAAAATTGAAAATGTTTCAATAATAATCTCAAATAATTGACAATAATAATGACATAAAGGAGATGTCCTTATTGCCCTTAATGACAGGGAACGAGAAGTCACAGTCAAGCAGTATAAAAGAAGTCTATGAACCCCTTGGAAAAGGTTTGACATTTTTCTAAACTCTTCTCCCTTTTCACTTTCAATCCTATTTCTGACTTGAGCGTCGGAGTGATACCACCAGGATCTCTTCCGACGCTATTCTAACATTCTTTTTCTCCTTGGAAGCTATGGATTGAGGTCTCAATCGCCTACGTCATTTCCTTAACACCATAAATCAATTCGCATCATCGGGATTCACCATCTACACCGTCAATTTTCGGAACAGCCGTTAACAACTATGTCCCTCTTAGGTATTGATTTCCAACGATGATGTAATTTCGAATAGACGCATAACTCCATCATCTATAACCGCCACCCCTTCTTGCAATTGTAATTGACACATTTTCTTATATTTGTAACCGACATACATACGTAACTATCCTACTTTTCTTTCTATCATTCACATATGTGACCGAAATAACTACTCAAACTACTTGTGTGATGTGATATATCTCTTGTTTTACTTAAACGAAATGACTTGCCAAATCAAATGTGTTTCGACTCAATAGAGTAATTAATTATAATAAATTTATCATCCTCTAACTAATTAGGTATCTCACGGGAATCTCGATTGAATATCCATGCCTCCTACATTCACCCTGAACATTACCTAATTTCTTTATCAAGTTTGATCAACCTTCAAGACGTAGCATATATTTTTTACTTACTCTACTATATTCATCCGGTCGGATATGTCATCTGATCTGGTAGGAAGCCCGGTCGGGTGGGGACTCAGTTGGGTGAAGACAATCGGGCTCCTAAGGAGTTAACTTAGCCTGATGAATGCACTTGGGATTACGCGGATATGGTCTTGCAGGCGGTAGCCGGACGGAGGAACGGGCCTGGTCGGTAGAACCCAATCGGGAAGGCTCAATTGGGCGAGCGGAGAACATGACATCCCTTTTTTTTTTTGGAAAGGAGTGGTGTAGATGAGTTTCGGCGGAGGGTGCCGGCCAGGAATGCCCGACCGAACAGATCAATCATCCTATCTATCAAATTACTCACCCCGCTCTGAATTACTCATAACCTATATTCAGTTGACCGGTTGGGCATACCCAACTGGCCGGTCAGACTGGCTGACAATGGGAACGACTGAACTCACTCAGACGGCTCGCCCACCCAAGAGTCGTTACTGGCCGAGTGATTGAGCATCTCCAGGTGATCACTCCCGGCCGGTCGGCTGGACCCGTATAGAGTCCTTGTCGCAACACATAGTAAAACCAGTCAGGGTGATCTCACTGTCTCATTAGTTTGATTATGATCAGATTTTTCAGGATTTTCCCTATCTTCTCATTATGAGGAAAAGACACCTGTCATAATCATGTATTTCTAAAGCATTAGACATTAATGAGGATGGAAGTGACAGCCTGGACAGACTTTCAGACAGTTGTGCCAGACCCTCGAGGGGGACTAAGGCTGACAGGGGATTATGTCAGAAGATTGACTTTTAATGAGATAAGACAATCCCGATAAGACATAGACCTCCCCCTCCCTTATATAAAACCTCCTTGGTGCCTCAGAGAGGGGATTCCGCTGTTGAAATATTTCCTCTTCATCCTCTGCTTCCTGTGTCCCCATTTTGGATCCGACTCCGACTCAACCCTGTCCTGCTAGCCTCTGATCCCGATCTCGACTCACATGCCATTGCAACTCATCCGTCTAACTAATGAGAGCTCTCTCCACCTGTGACAGAATCATATATATGTTTTACAATGTATCTGAATCTCTCTCTTTTCGTATCAATCAATTGTAAAAGGCCGTTAAGATAATAAATATCCATAACTTCTCTCGTAGCATTACCGAACTCCCTGCATATTTCCATAACTTCTCTCGGAAAAACCGACTTAATTGAAATTAATCCAAAGACACCCGCACGTCGGCATTATAACGAATCAAGCGCGAGTTTTACGGCGAGACTTCCTCGCTCGTGCGCCTTGTCCCGTACCCCCACACAAGCCCCCGGACCCACGCACTTAGCACCGATGAGCTGGCTATTAGAAGAGTCAACGTCTCATTGTCTGGAACTTTCTTTTTATCTTTAAATATAAAAAGCACAGTACAAAAAGCACAATAATGCAATAAAGAAACGCTCGTATTTAGAAACAAAGATCGTGCCCTCATCAAATTAGTTTTTTTTATAATTTATTTGTTTGCCATCGCCAAATTTGGTCTTCCGAACATGTCAATTAACAATCCAACCCTCACAAACAACAGAATTGCGATTGAAACCTTACTCTGAAGTTAATTCACTCGGAGAGGCTCGGCCAGAGGAGTGCTTTGTAAAAATTGAAGAGGTCGAAGTGGGTTCGAAGAAAATATACAGATGATGGGTCATCATCGTCATCGTGAGCCGCGAGATCCCTCTCTTGCAATCCTGTCCGTCCATCAGAATGACGCCGACGTGACGGTGGAGGCCATGGTGGTGAAGGTGGACGCCGACGAGCGGGCGGGCGTCATGGAGGGCTTGATGATGACCGCCGGGTTGGTGCTACGCTTCCGCCGTTCGTGCTCCTTGATCAGCTCCGCCGCGAAGGCGTCCAGCTTTTCCCCGTTCGTCCGCTCCGATAGCCTCCGCCCGCGGAACAGCACCGACTCCACTCCCCTCTCCGTCAGTGAAGACTCCGCAGCCACCGACGGCGCCCTCGCCGTTGAGCCGTATCCCTGAATCCGTACGTAGTTCGTCATCCGGCGATCCCCGAATGCCATTGCCACCGCTTGATCCACCTGCGATTTGACTTAATTACCATTGTGGTTTTGCTCATTTAGGGGGTTTAACTACGGTTCTTACCACATCGACCTGGGCGCCGCAGGCGATCTTTGAGAGCTCCGCAGTGGAGAGTGGGGCAGAGGGCTTCCCAGAAGCTATCGGTGCCTCAACGCCTCCGAGCGAGACTACCAGTAGGTTCTCCACTCTGCCCGCGGCGGGGAACTCCTGCCGGTTGTTGAGCACGTGAGTGATCGCAGCCGCCGTGGGGTTCCCCATGGCCAACCCGCCTCCGATCGCTCGGATCTTCGTCCGGCCGTCCACGGAACGCATCTCGACCGCATGCGCGCCGGCGGAAGGGGACGCGCACGTGGCTGCGCACACCTCTTCCACGAGGAAGTCGTAGCCGTCCGCCTCCACAGCGTCGGCTCGCGAGAACACGAAGGGCGCCCCCGTCGCCAGGTCGTAGCACGGGATGAGCAACGGCTTCAGGGTGTCCCGCAGCGTGGCGTCGCCAAACACCCGCCGGAACAGCCCCCCGCCCGCCCGGCAAAGAATGCCGTCGAGGATACCCTTCCGCTGGGCGAGACGGCGGTGGTGCTTGCCGAGAAGGCGTAGGGCTTCTGCGGCGGAGAGGATGGGGCGGCCGTCGGGGCCGCGTGTAAAAAGCACGGCGGCAAGGACACCGCCAGCCCCAGATCCGGCGGCGAGATCGAAGAAATCGGCGACGCGGGCGGCAGGGTCGCCGGTCTGTTTGCGAATGGATGCCTCGAGGCGGACGAGGGAGGCGCCGGCCAGGATTCCGTCGGAGGCGTCGATGGAGAGAATGCAAACCTTGCCAGCAGGCCGGATGGCGGAGGCGAGGGGGGTGGCGGGAGTAGAGGGCGGGAAAGGGTTTTGGTCCTCGTACCCGAAGAGGAACTTGCTCTCCAGTATCGAGAAGATCTCGTAACTGAGCTTGTCCATGTCCAAGCTTGAATCTATCCAAGTCGAAGCCGCCGCCGATGACATCGTCTCAAATATACTATAAAGCAAGAGAGAGAGAATCTCGGCCACCACTCTCCCTCTTTCTCGGCGGCGCGGCGACGAAGGCGGGAAGCAGAGGAAGAATGGCTACGATAGCGAACCCTCTCTGTTCTTTATAAAGCGACGCGACTCGGCGCAAGTTAGCAACCTGCGCCAGGCGGCCAGGGTATCGATCGTTGGTCTCTCCGCCGTCGATCTGACGGCAGGTTTGATGAGCTACGGACGGCGATGATTGCAGCGAAATGGTGGGGCCCTTTCGTGTATTTTCGTCTTGGGAGATCGGTGCGGGGATTGCGCGAGGGGATTAGAAAGGAGAGGCCGTACGGAGTCCACCTGGGTGAGCGGGTTGTTGTTGTTGTGCAGGAGCAACGGACGGTGAGGATGGAGTCGCATACGCTGCACCCTGCGAAGTGGGACTCAGCGGAGTGTCTAAAAGTCTTTGGTGCGATCAAATCACGCCGGTTGGTTCGGACGCGCTTGAGTCATGCCGTCTGGTCCCATAATACCAAAAAAGAAACATTCATTTTGCCCCCTTGAAGTTTTGCCACTTTCAATATTTCAAATTTCATCAATGAAATACCATGTTCATTGTTCAAAGGAAACTATCAGTCAGACTACGCTTTATTCCTCTGCCTTCTTTTCTTTAATATCGATCTTTATGCAGCCTTAAAATTATTTTTATTATTTTCCCCTTGCCAATAATAACCATTTCATGTTTCCAACAAACGTGGCATCTTTAAGGTAACTTAAACTTTTCTTTTTCCTCCGCGTGATCACTGACTCACCCCAATCATGCTTTGTTTCCTACAGTGTTTTCAAATCTCTATTAAGCTCTGTGTGTTTTGTTTGATCCGCAGTTTATACGATTTTTTTTAGTTTTTATAATTTAAATAATTAATTTTTTGAATTGATTAATTTAAAAAATAATTAATTCCATCATATAAAAATTATCTATCGATAAATCAAAAAAATAAAAATAAAAATTATAATTAACATTCTCAAATTTATTATCTATTAAAAATAATTTTTTTATAATAATATATCATAATTGAGTTCAAACTTAGATATTCGATTAAGAACGTAAGCATTAAATGGGTTTACGTGAATACTGAATTGGACTCGTGTTTGCATGCAAATGATTAGAAGTGCTTGGCCGAACGAAAACGAAAAGATATTAAAAAAAATTATGAATCAGATAAGCACTTCCGACAATTAATCTATTTAATTTTATAAAATCAAAATAAATTAAGAAATGCTCACAGGGCCGTACCTGAGATTTTGATGGCCTGAATCGAACTTCAAAGAAAAGGGCCCTTTACAATGTTTTATTATTTTAATTTAAAAAATCATTCACATTTCAAAATATAATCCACCTTTTAACACGTGATCAAAAAATTTTAACGTACCTAAGAAATATATAAGAAAATAAAAAATTAAATAACATGAATATTTTGAAACGTTACTTAAAAAATTAAACAAACAAAAAAATAGCTTATAATACTCTCAAAAAAGCCATCTAACCACATTATTAGATAATCATGCTTATTAAGATGCTAAGAAAACTTGAGATCATTATTCTCCATTGATCCAAAACTGTCACGGTCATGGTAGAGGAAAAAGTAAATCTATGTAAAATTATATGGACAGATGTTATAGTAGAGAAAAAAGTAAATATATGAGAGAGTTTACTCGAACAATCTGAAAAGGAAAAAGAAAATTGCATAACTGAACTATCAAATTGTTGCGAAGCTAGATGGGCAGATGGCTATTTCGATTATTCTATATCATGATTCATGAACAGTTACCTCCTTGTAGTTGCAGACAGAGAAAGACGAGGGCAATGGACATTACCTGCTCCCTTGGCGATAGCAAATTGAATGGTGGTCAGCCCCACCAACAAAGGAGATCTCCCAGTCCCAAACGAAATCACAAATTGGGGAATATTGGGGCAACTGGGCAAGGAGAGTCGGAGAAGGACTGAAGGAGACGAGGAGGAGCTCACGGCGAATCGACGATGGGATGAGAAGAGAAGATGAGCCGGCGAGGAAGACTCACGGTCACGGCGTCGGTGAGTCGGCGATTTGGGCGAGGCACGGGAAAAAAACTAGGGCAAGCAAATTAATTAGGGAGAAGTTTAAAATAAAATATAATATTAAATAAAAAAAAATTTTGGGCCCCTTAAAAAATTGGGCCTGAGGCGAGCGCCTCTTGGGCCTCGCCTCAGGTCCGGCCCTGAATGCTCATAATATATAATTTAGAATATTAGTATTTCATGATTACGAGTCCCATTTGAAAGAAAAAAAATCTTATAAAATATGTCATAGCTAAGGATCGAATCGTGAGTGTCTGGGTTATAATTTGTCCTAGAGGATCCTTGTCCCACCTGTCTCATACTCGTTAGTGATGACCCGTAAGTCGTTCGATCATCGATCGGACACCATCAATGGTCTCTGATCGTCGTTCTGAATCAAATGATACCCCACAACAGCCTCTGTCCCCTATCCCACACTCATCGGCGATGGGCGACAAGTTGTTTGATCGTCGATCAAACATCATCGGTGACCTCCGGGCGTCATCCCGAACCAAACTATACCCTGGGGGTATGATAAACCCGTCGAGATCGCCACAATTGCAATCTCGTCGGATTCGACAGTGAATCCGGCCAGATCCCAATTGCGACGATCTCGACGGGTTTATTGTACTCCCAGGGTATAGTTTGGTTTGAGACGGCGGCCGGAGGTCGCCGATGATGTTTGATCGATCGACGATCAAACAACTTGTCGTCCGTCACCGACGAGTGTGGGATAGGGGACAGAGGCTTGTGTGGGACAGAGGATCTGCCCTATGTACCATATTTTGGGATCTCCTGGCACCAAAACACAAAACATAGTGGAAACAAGATCCCTCAAGCGATCTATGTGAAAGAAAACTCATACAAAGTTCATCTATCTAATAGATCTATCTAAATGTATACCTTTGGAGCGTGCCCCTTTCGCTTATCCCGCTCGTCCAAGATGCGCTGGATTTCTTGCACGTTCAAGTGTCCGTGCCTCTATTCGTATCCACACGGACACGATCTCTCAACTTCGGGAAGAACTACCCTAGTTGTGCTAGCAACTTGAGATAGTTCATAAGACCACCAAGAACCCAACAAAGGTTTCAGCCAAGGGGAAGAAGAGAGGAAGGGAAGAAGGGAAAAACACTTACTTTTCATTCAAATGACTAGACCCTCTTTATACTCATCTCATGAATATGAAGAGTATTTTGTCTCTTTCGCTTCCCTTCATTAAAGGCAATAAAGAGCACATCTTTTCATGTGACTCTTCACATTCTCTTCATCTAATGAAGAGAGACTTTTATCTTTCCTTCATTAAACACTTTAATGAATTTCTCCTGCAATTCCGACCGGGCCTCTCGGGCTCCCGACCAGGTCTCCCAACCAAGTCCCCGAGCTCCCGACCAAGTCTGCCGAGCAAGTCGCCGAGCTCCCGACCCAGTCTGCCGACCAAGTCCCCGAGCTCCAGACCAAGTCTCCCGAGCAAGTCGCCGAGCTCCCGACCCAGTCTGCTGACCAAGTCCTCGAGCTCCCGACCAAGTCTCCCGAGTTCCCAACTCGGGCTCCCGACCTAGTCTCCCGAGTTCCCAACTCGAGCTCCTGACCTAGTCTCCTGAGTTCCCAACTCGAGCTCCCGACCAAGTCTCTGAGCTCCTGACCCGGTCTCCCGACCCGAGTCTCCCGAGCTCCTGTCCCGAGCTCCCGAACTCCCGAAGCATCATGCCCTTAGTGTGTGACCCAATAGGTTCTCGTAACGTTGGTATTGCGCCTAAACACTTTAGACACATAAGCAATGAGCGGCATCTAGCAATGCATCATTGCTACCCAAGTAACAAGAAAAGTCGAGATTCGACTAAATCTCCGTGACTATGATAATGTATGACCTTGTCCTTCTATCCTTGATATCTAGATTGACCAATGAAGCATAGGTCGTGTCATCCTCGATCAATCTATGTGTTTCTTGATCCCCGAGTAGACTCACTCAAACAAATGAGCTCAATATCTCATATTGACTCATTTGAGCATGACCATGTGTTTTAGTAGTCCTACTCGATCAAGGGGCCCACAGATATCACTCCCGTCATATGGGAGGGATAGATCCCATCTACATCACTCACATCCCTCCGCATAATTCATTACATACCCAGTGATTGCCTTTATAGTCCACTCTGTTACGGGTGACGTTTGACGATACCAAAGTACATAACTCCTTATGTAAGGAACCGTAATGACTTTAGGTCTAAGGATTATTCATACTAATAGTCACATGAGAAAGTTTATGACACTCATATGACAATCTATGAAATTTTCTCATGGCGGGTCAATTCAGTACACATTCTCTAATGTATACCCACGTGTCAACTTGATATCACATATCCATGACTTGTGAGCTCAAGTCATCAATTGACCTACATGCTAGTCTCCATGCATTAATATTGTCCCTGAATATTAATGCTTAACTAGGAATAATTTAGTGTAGTATTCTCTACATTATCTCACTATCGATTCAACCAATCGATACAATGTAGATAAGAACCTACTACACAAGGACATTATTATACTTAGTTATTTGACACAAGTAATAAAGTAAGTATAATAACCAAATATGCCTTTATTAATGATAGAATATGATACAAAAAGTCCCTAGTCAATCATCTCATAATTGGCTTTAGGACTCCTACTAACACCATAACCTTAGGGGCAAAGTTATTACTTCATTACCTAGCAGTGTTTAATAGGCAAAAATAAAAAGCACCCACCTTATACCAATACTAAACGTTAAAAAAAAATTCGAGACAATGATATAATAGTTAGACCGTTTGATGAAGAATAAGGGGATGAATTTGAATTTCAATTATGGTGTATTATAGGGGATTTTCTCTCTAATGAAAAATAGATCTAAGAATGTTAACTTTCTGAATGAATCTCCATGAATGCTCTTGATCGATTCATCCTGGTGGTCCATGAAACACTTTCGTAAGGTTATATTGGCCAATCTGGGATTAGTCGATTCGAAAAATTAGATATGCATTGGTAATTACAAACTGATTTAGCGATAAAAATATAGTTTCATCCCAATCATAGTCGTTATTAATAAAAAAAACATATTTAATCTATTTAAAATAGTATTAGAAAATAAAATCTGTCATTAAATTAGTGATGCAATTAAATTTCCGTCGCTAATTTTGTGAATTTAGGATTTCCTGACTGAAAAATGATATGCAGCATGAATTTGTAGCATGAAACCCAACATGAATGACGTGACATTCTAATTATAGCGATCTCCGACGGGTTCACTATGCCCCCCAGGGTATAGTTTGGTTCGGGTCGACGACCGGAGGCCGCCGTTGGTGTCCAAGTGGCAATCGGATCGTATATAAAAAGTGGCACGTCATTCGTGTTGAGTTTCATGCTACAAATTCATGCTGCGTATCATTGCTATTCCTGACTTGTGTTTCCCCCTATCTCACTGAGATCTCTACTCTTTCTCCGATCGCTGACGACGACACACGATCTTCTCTCTAGAACGCAGGTAACCCTCTTCCCTCTCTTGATTTTCCCTTTCCATCGATCTTGAGGCCAGGCATGGCCTCCGGCAGGGCGATCACAAGCTTGGCCGCAATGATCGACCGTGAGCTTGGTTGCAATGCTTGAAAGCGAGCTTAATTGAGGCGGCCGCGACCAAGCTCGTGGCCTCAATACTACCGTGAGCTTGGTCGACCTCGAGCTCGGTCGCCATCTTGATTAGTTAGCCTTGCCTGTGAGCTTGACCGACCATGAGCTTGGGAGGCCGCAAGCTCGGCAGTGGTCTCAGCTAGCCCTGGTCACATGCTTGGTCAGCCAACTGCTTGGTATTTGTCAGGCATGAAACTCTAGAAATGATTAATGTTGTTTGTAAACACACTTGTATTTAATTGGTGACTTCATAATGTTGTTTGTGCAAATGCTATTTGTGTAGGCTTTGACATTTGTTTTGGAGAGACTCTAGCTTCTTTGTGTATTAGTTTTAGGTATATCATGAATGATTATTAATGGTTATTTAATAAATTAATTAAGTTTAAATTTAAATTATATGCATGCTTAGTTGCTTAGTTTTACCTATTTAATAATGTCGCAAATTTATTTCTTATTAGGTTATAATGTATATCAATAAAGTTTAGATGTATAACATATTAGAAAATGAATTTATCACTAAAAAATATTTTGATAGAGTTAAAAAGTTTGTAGAATTTGTCAAGCATATGTCATCTAAACTGTGATAATGATGAGTAGTTATGATGTCCGTGTATTATTACAAACGTATAAATACAACTTTCCACGATGAGGATACCTTAAAAATACATCTAGGTATAAATGATTTTGTTTCAAATTACTACAACTGGTACTGTCATAGAGGCCTTATTGGTTTGAGTCAATTAGATTTTATGTTGCTTTATCATCTAATGATAATGCAATACGATCAATGGTTTACGATGCGATGAATGTAGTTAATCATTCGAATATAAATGAAATACTAACACTTAAAGTTCAGAAACTATATGATATGTTAAATCTAGTGAAAGAGAAGTATGAGAAAACATTCTTTCTGGTCATTGTCAAATATCATTTACTGTAAGACTATTGAATATTAAGGCAGAATATCATTTCTCAAAATGATATTACGATGATATTAGTCAATTGATGTCAAAGTTGCTCCCAATTGACAACATAATGATTGATAGCTTCTACAACACAAAGGAATTGGTTAGGGGGACCTTGTTTTAAAGACTACTTTAGTCGGAACCCTGTTTCACAAGTAAACAACTGTCTTAAGTGTGTAGGCCCAAAAAGATTTGAGAAGACTTGCATGATTCATCATCGATTTAACCATGTTAAAAAAGGTTCAATTTCACCTTTCTAACACATTATTGTGTCATGGTATGTAAGGTAGAGTCCATTAAGACAATATATCATTATTTCTGAGATAATCCTAAAACGCTTAGCTTAAGAGATACACATGCCCAAATCGTGAGTGAACATCAATGAAGATAATAAAGTAACTATAGCCTCCTCATGCATGAATTGATATAGGTTTATATACATCAGTATGTATAAGATCCAATACATAGTTCTCTCATTCAATTTTTTCCTTAAAATGTAACTTAGTCATCTTATCTTTTCATGCTAAGCATGAAGTACATGTACCAAATGCATCCAATTCAAAAGATTCCAAAATGCCAACCTTTTGCAATTCCATCATGCATTTCTTATTTATATGGTCAAGGTGATAATGTCTCGTGTAGGAAGTTAATTGATCATCTCTTAGAGTACATGTGTTGCTTGTTTTGATATTGAATATGTTATTCGATATATTTAATGTGTAGATCCCATTGCATAACATTTCAGTCCCATAAAGAACACCATTGAGGGTGCGTTTGATTGGGGGTTATCCATCCAAGGTTATCAACGAAAATTTTGTTTGGTTTAGATAATCAGCGATTCCCAAGTAATGATTCATTCCCGACACGTCAGCAAAAGGGGCATACAACCAGAAATCAGAAAACCTTAGGAAAGTAAGGTTTTTCTCGATTTCGAGGTTATAAAATTTATCTTTCCAAAATTATCCTCCAATATTAACATTTAAGACAAAAATAATCATCACAATTTATTAAATTTTAAAGACATTATTCACGGTCATCGACGACGGCGGGCGGTGACCACCGTCGGCGATCGACGCCGATAGCCGACGGCCGGTGGTCGGTGCCGACAGCCAACCGTCGCCGTTGGACACCGGCTGCCTATGTGGATACCGATGGTCGATGTCGCTGGAGAATGTTTTTTAATTTAATAATTTAATTAAAATTTTAATCAATTAAATAGAGAAAAATTAAATAAAATTATCTAAATAAATTCTAACAAAATAAAAAAAATAATCCAATTTTATTTATTATTTTTATTATATATTTTTTATATTTTAATTTTTAGAAATTAAAATAAATATATATTCGATATAATTTTTATTACTTACCGAGGAACATATATAATATCATCTTACTTTTCTTATTTTAAATTTAGATAAATATATAATCTCATCATACTTACTGTAACTAAAGGGTAATACAGTAAAATATATTATATTATAGAATATTATCTCCAAACAAACAAGATTTTATTTGATTACCTAAATTGAACTAAATAAATTATGTTTCATTGCCCATAATCTTGGTTATGTGATTGCTTGATAATCACATAACTAAGATTATATATATATATATATGATAACTTGAACCAAACGTACCCTTAAAGTTATGTAACAACAATTGTTATTAAAATAATGTGATAACTTTTTTCTATTTAAAAAAAAATAGAAGTAATATTCTTTATTAACGAAGAAATATAATAATAATTATCTAATTCCAAAACTAGTCTAAAAGGGAGTTTTAACAAATAAGTTTCTATAGTTATAGCTGTAAGTTTTGCTTCATTACCAACTGGTAAATTTGCTTCTCCTTTAACTAGTCTTCTACTAATCCTTAGCCCCTATATGTCATTACATATGTATGAGGTACACCTTGTATCCAATACCCAAGTATTTGAAGAAATAGTATGACATTCAATAACTAAGATACCTAAAGAGGATGGAGTATCAGATGTCTTCTGTAGGTTCGTGTAGATCGATTAGAGAGGGTGAATAATCCTGCAATTAAAATTAGCCAATTCTCTTACATTCTACTTAGCAAGGATAAAAACACATTAATAAAAAAACATGTATAAAAGAAATAAGAGGCTAAGGACTCATCATTTTTACTTGGTGACAACCTAGGTAGTTATTAATCCAAGACGATTAAAACTCACAATAAAAGCTCCTTTGTAAAGGCGGAGTTATCTCTTACAGACTGTGAAAAACTCAGAAAGAATATTGAAATGGAATACAAGTTCTTTTTTAGCTCCTAGCTCTAGAGACTATTTATAGTATCGAAGTGATCATTTGTTGACGTGGTACTATTGAGGTGCCTCAATAGGTTCTTGGCGCCTCTAGGTGGATAAAACTCTATCTACGTTGCAACGACTGATTTGTCTAGATTGAGGCGCTTGGATCCTTTCCATGTGCCTTAAGTCCCAATGGATCTTTAAAAGCCTTTTCTTATTGAGGCGCACCAATACAATAGAGACACCTCAATTCTTCAGAGCGCTTGGAAGCATTCCCGGCACCTGAAATAGTCAACAACAGAGTTGACCATTCTTCATTTCCGCTCATTTGGGTGATTCTCCGACCATCAAAAGTTGAGTTCAGATAAATCTAACTCTGACCTTCTCCTTGAGCAGGGTTCCTCCTCGGCTTCTCGTCTCTTGGATGTCGTGTGGTCCTTTTTGCTCCACCGGTGTACTCTTCCGCAGCTCCTCATCTCTTAGATGCACTGATCTCATCGACTCGCTTTCTAGGTCATCTTTCTCGCTCGCTGTGTGTTCCGCTCGACTCATGTGTTCCTAAGTTCTTGCACACTTAGACAAAAACATCAAAAATAAACGTGACCTAATTTGACTCGGTTGATCACATGAAAACCAACCCGAGATTTTACACATTCTTCATTTTCAAGGACTCAAGATAATTTTGCAGTTTCTTCTCCAATGTCGCATCTTGCTACAGTGTGACATGACCCTTTGGAGTTCGTTCTTCTTTCTTAGCCTTTTATTCTTCCCTTTGGCTTGAGTCTTTGGCTTTCTCTTAGAACCTTTCTTAAAAGAGTCAAATAACATCATTTCTTTCGATTCTTTTTTGACAGATAGCTCCACTATCTTAAGCATGCTGATAATCTTGGGAATTGTGAATTCAAGATGGTCCATCTGATAGTTCATCACAAATTATGAATAGCTATTAGGCAAACTATACAGAATTAAGTCAATTCTTAACTTGTGATCCATGACAAAACCGAGTAATCATAACCGCTCAATGTAATCATTCATCTTTAGTACAAATTGCACCATAGATATACCCTCCCGCATCTTTAAGAGAAAGAGGAGATTGGAGATCTCGAACTGTTCGGATCTCACTTGCTCATCAAACAACTCACGAAGATGATAAACAATAGTATAAGCATCCATATGCTCATATTGCTTTGCCAGTTCATGAAACATCGAAGCTAGCATGATGCAACTTACAAGTTCAGAATTTATCATATGCTTTTGATGCGCCAATCTTTGGTCATCAATAGCATCTCCAGCCGAACAAGGGGGAAAGACTCTTCAAGGACATTGACAATATTCTCAATCTTGAGAACAATTCTCAGATTTCGAAGCTAATTCAAAAAGTTTAGCTCAATCAATTTATTTGTATCCAAAATCGAGCACAAATTCATAGAAGTTATGCTTATTCTATTAACATAGAAATACAAAATTAAGAATATAAAAGAGAGAATTTAAATATGACATGCTAACAATTCACATTCATAAAAGGGATTCCACTTGCTTGTACAAATTCAAGAGCCCTTACTTTGAATTCAGGAGATGATAGCTTGTCTCCAAGTGGGTTGATATCCATTAGAGATAAGAATAACCTATGAGTGATTCCGGCAAGCTAATCTTAGTTTCTAGTGGTAGGTATCAAATATACCAATTATATATCATATATATAATTATCATCTTATGATATCAACTATTGATATCTGCATAACTTATCGGGTTGTCAACTCATTAACATATATACATCACCTAATTTCAGCTCTATCTATATTAACCTTGGAGTGAGTTCAACAAAACAAAGCTTCAAGTTAAATATAACCTGTTAATTATGAGATCATATCTCAGTCCAAACATATCTAATTTTAAGTTAGGCTTGGAGTGAGTCCAACAACCCAAATATGAAATTAAATTCTAATTCTTACCATATTAGTACAAGGTGTAAGCTTTAATATCAACTAAGGGATTTATGTTTGAATAATGATTGGGAGAGTGAAAATGGGAGAGTAAAAACCATAGTGAATGACGTTGCACCTTGCATGTACGATCTCCGACGGGTTCACCGTGCCCCCCAGGGTATAGTTTGATTCGGGGCGGCTGTCGAAGGCCGCCGATGATGTCCAAACGATAATCGGACGTGTGCATGTAAAGTGCCACGTCATGCCACATTATTCATTATGATTTTCACTCTCTCATTTTCACTCTCCTTATCATTGCTCATTTATGTTTTGGGTCTCATCAATTACATACAAGGTATAATCATGAAATAAATATCAAGGTTTAAACATGACATGGAATAAATATGGTATGATCAAAACAAGCCATGGTTTAAACATAACATAATATAAATATGACATGAAATAAACATTGCATAATACAAATATGGCTTGGTTTAATTTTGACATGATCATGACATAATTGCCATTTTTAATATATTTCCATCATTAACAATTTAATTTTCAAAATCTAAGAATTCCTTATTAAATTAGGAAATAATTTTAGAAATTCTAAAATTAGGATTTAGAAATTAATTTCTAAATTTGGAAGTTCCCAATCAGATTAGGAAATGATTTTTAAATTTGGAAGTTCCTAACCAATTGGGAAATAATTTCCAAATTAGAATTTTATAATAGATTAGAAAATAATTTTCAAAATTAGAATTTCTTAATAAATTAGGAAACAATTTTCATAATTGGAATTTCCAAACTAATTAAAAAATAATTTCCAAAATAATTTTTTCATTTTCTAATAAATTAGGAAATATTTTTCAAACTTTAAATTTCTTAACAAATTACGAAACAATTTCAAAAATTATAATTTCCTTTAGGAAATAATTTTCAATATTGGAATTTCCTTACAGATTCGGAAATAATTTTTAAAATTATAATTTCCTATAGGAAATAATTTTCAAGATTGAAATTTCCAATTTCCTAAATAAGAATTTCCTAACAAATCAAGAAATCTTCCTAAATTTTAACAAATTAGGAAATAACGTCCCAAATAGAAATTTTCTAACAACTTAGGAAACATACGGACAATTCATGACATGCCAAAAATAAGATATATGATCTATGTTGAAAACACAAGCGACTCTGATACCATTGTTGGATTTGCATGGTGTGAATCTCTGCCTGTGTAAACATGTTCTCGAAAAACATGCAGCGGAAGCGAAATAAAATTTTAAATTATTATAACACACATTACACACAACACAGGAACATACATGTGCAAGTCAAAATCGTAGATTAAAACTTCGTTTAGGAATTATACCAGTCGGACAACGTTTAACGAAAACAACATCAACTAACAAGCCTCACAACACTTGCCTCTATCTGTATCATGTCGAGATATCTTGAAGATGACTTCATAAAGCCATAATTTATGTCTCTACTTCGGTAATAACCAAAGGGAGGTGATGACACGATCCAAGAGAAAAACTCATGGCTCAATTGGGTGCTCAGCGGCAACAAAAGGAGGTCCGGCTAAGGGAA
>JAGFNQ010004329.1:39361-64251 GCA_024364735.1 Boesenbergia rotunda
TGAAACCAACAAATCTGAAAGCTTTTGAGAAATTCAAAGAGTTCAGAAGTGAAGTAGAGAAACAGCTTGGCAAAAGTATTAAGATACTTCGATCCGATCGGGGTGGTGAATACTTAAGTCAAGAGTTTCAAGATTATCTTAGGGACAATGGGATATTGTCTCAATGGACTCCGCCATATACACCACAGCATAATGGTGTATCTGAGAGGCGTAACCGAACCTTGATGGACATGGTTAGATCTATGATGAATCATGCAACTCTTCCAAAATCCTTTTGGGGCTATGCGCTTAAGACAGCTGTTTACTTACTAAACAGAGTCCCGACCAAGGTAGTCTCTACTACTCCATATGAGACGTGGAATAGTAAGAAACCTCATTTATCTCACCTAAAGATATGGGGTTGTCCTGCTTATGTAAAGCGGACTGTATCAGACAAATTGGATGCTAAGTCTGATAAATGTCTATTTATTGGATACCCTAAGGAAACGAAAGGTTACCAATTCTATCATCCCTTGGAACAAAAGGTGTTTGTTTCAAGGCATGCTGTATTTCTAGAAAAAGAATTTCTTTTACAAGAAAACAGTGGGAGTAGCATTGAACTTGAAGAAGTTCAAGAAACTCCAATAGACATTACAGAGACACCTAGTCTAGACCCACAACCAATAACTCATAATGATGAGCTATCAGTTGAAACTAAAACAACACCACTTCTTCGTAGGTCTGATAGGACACGCAATATTCCAGAGAGATACGGATTCTCATAAGTGAATCGACGACGTGTTACTCATTAACGATGACGAACCTATCAGTTATGAAGATGTTTTGAAAAATTCAGAAAGGGATAAATGACTTGAAGCCATGAAGTCGGAAATGGATTCCATGTACAAAAATCAAGTATGGGACTTGGTTAACCCACTTGAAGGGATTAAGCCCATATGGTGCAAGTGGGTTTCCAAGAAGAAAACTGACATGGAAGGTAATGTTGTTACCTTTAAGGCTAGATTAGTGGCAAAAGGACATCGTCAGAAACAAGGAATTGATTATGACGGAACCTATTCGCCAGTAGCTATGCTTAAATCCATTCGAATGCTCCTGGCTATAGCAGCTCATTATGATTATGAGATACGACAAATGGATGTGAAAACAGCTTTCCTTAATGGAAACCTGCATGAGGATGTATACATGATACAACCTGAAGGTTTCACATCGGTTAATAAAACCAAAGTATGCAAGCTTCGACGATCCATATATGGATTAAAGCAAGCATCCAGGAGCTGGAACATCCGTTTTGATGAGACAATCAAAGAGTTTGATTTCTCACAAAATCCTGACGAACCTTGTGTGTACAAAAAGGTTAGTGGGAGTGCAGTCGTATTCCTAGTGTTATATGTCGATGACATATTACTTATAGGAAACTATATATCAGTCTTACAGTCAGTTAAAATTTGGTTGTCCAAAACTTTCTCCATGAAAGACCTGGGAGATGCAACCTATATCCTTGTGATTAGAATCTATAGAGATAGATCAAAACGGTTGCTTGGTCTTTCGTAGTCTACATATATAGACCGAGTGCTAGAAAGGTTTACCATGTCGGAATCCAAAAAGGATACCTCCCCATCAGGCATGGGATCAACCTTTCGAAGTCTATATGTCCGCGCACAGAAGATGAGAGGATTTGCATGAATAAGACTCCTTATGCATTCGCGATAGGATCTATCATGTATGCTATGTTATGTACTAGGCCCGATGTATCGTATGCTATGAGCGTCACAAGCAGATACCAGTTTGATCCAGGAATGGATCATTGGGCGGCTGTCAAGACAATCCTCAAGTACTTAAGAAACACTAAGGATGTGTTCCTAATATATGGAGAAGGTGATATGGATAAGGATGACTCCAAATCTCAGTCCGGATACGTATTTATTTTGAATGGAGGCGCAATAAGTTAGAAGAGTTGCAAGCAAGATACCGTTACGGATTCTATCACGGAAGTGGAATATATTGTAGCTTCGGAAGCAGCAAAGGAAGCAGTCTGGATCAAAAATTTGTCTCAGAACATGGTGTGGTTCCAACCATTGATGAAGTAATACCGGTTTACTGCGACAACAATGGAACTATTGCACAAGCAAAGGAACCAAGGTCTCATCAGCGATCCAAACATGTGCTTCGCCGCTATCATTTGATTAGAGAGATTATAAGTAGGAATGATATACAAATTGAGAAAATTCCCACTGAAAGGAATTTACCAGATCCTTTAACTAAGGCCTTGCCTCAAAGTAAGTTTGAGGGTCATGTTAGAGCCTGTGGTATTGGGTACCATAGCGATTGACATTAGGCCAAGTGGGAATTTGTTAGTGATATGAGATAAGTGTCCTAAGGCAATCGCCTTATGATTGTAATCATTTATTCTAATAATGAATATTCACTATTTGAGTATACATGTTTGTGTATTTGATTGAGATCTTAAACTCATTTACTGAATGTCCGCAATACAATTCACAGTATGAGAGAATTTGTGATGAATTCACAACTAGTGATTATCTCTACATTTGCAATTGTGAAGTATTGAAATTGTCCCTAGTCGATGAATTAATAAATACGGACACTATCAATTCTGTTGAGACTAGCATGGGTTATTCTCTAATCAGCTGATTCTCACTGGCTGGTGACATTGAGATGTCCGGAGATAAACATGAATGCTAGTTAAGGGAACTAGTTCATTGGAGTGACTGGCTGTAAAACTTCATATGGTAATCTACATATAGATATGTCAGTGAAGTTCTTACTGCAGCTTAAGTGCGATGTTCCTTTGACTTGCGGTGTTCAAGTCATCTTGGTCATGGAGACTTATACTTTGACATCTTAAGCAAGCATCTCCAAGGAGGTGTGGACCAAGGATGATTGGGTATAAGCCGAAGTGCCCAAAGATGTTTGAACAGCCTACAAAGGATTCACCACTCCTTGCGAGGAGATGTATACCCGAGGCCTATCGTTGGATTGTTAGTCAAAGCCTCTGGCCAGAGCATGACATGTTCAGAGTATGAATTTCTTAAATACATGAGAGTAATTAGAATCCGTAGGACGAGAAAACGTTACTTGGGCTAGGTGTGACGTAGTCAGCCTAGTGAGGACTGACACACATAGACCATGTCCTGAACCAAGTGGGTATAAGATGGTGAAGGGAATGGGGCACGATTCATTATAGCTGCTGAAGGATTTCAGAATTGTTTCTGAGGTCAACCGTTGATCTTTCGATTAATTGGGGATCATGATGTACTACTAGGTACCACTCATGATTGTTCTATAATTGATTAATTATAGACGGCCAACATAAATCGTAAGCCTATTTAGTCACACGCACTACAAGTAATCCGAGGGATTTAAAATGAGTTGAAAATTAGATTTTCTAATCAAGAGAGATTAAGTTTGGTTGAGCCAAACGATAAGTCTAATCTGAATTTTTTAGAGATGCATCGGAAGCGTAAAATGGCGAAGTCTTTTGAAGACTTAATAGATGAATTAAATAAGTTTAATTCATTGGGGCTTGGCTTGGATGGGCCGGCCAAAGAGGGCCTCCATCCTCTTTGCTTGGCCGGCCACAACAAAGGAAGAGAACCAAGTTTTTGGTTCAATTTATAAAATAAACCAAGTGTGGTTTGTTTTATAAAATTATGGATGATATAAATTTTTATATAATAAACCAAGGTTTGGTTTATTTTTCGTGGAAATTAAAATGAACCATGGATTGGTTTATTTTATAAAATCAATCATGGATTGATTTACCATGATAAGGAAATTTATTCCATAGGAGAGAAGAGACTTGATTGATTTTTTATCATGAATTAAAATATGATTTTAACCATGATATAAAATCAAACTTGGCATGATGGAATAAGTTATTCCATATTTGAGAGGTTTGATGGTCGAGAGGCCACTATATAAAGGACCCAAGGCAAGGCTTGGGTGATAATCATAGAGAAAAAGACATAGGCTCTCTCCCTCTCTTTCTCTTCTCCCCTTCTTGTCGTGCGCCAACCAGCCCCAAGAAGGAGCACCAGCCGGCCGCCCCTGCCCTTTCCCTACTGACCACCACCTGCTGCCAGAGAAGGAAGCTCCGGCCATCTCTTGCCCGGAAGACGGTGCTGCCGGAATTAGAGTTTGCCACTGTTAGTGACATGAGAGAAGTGTCCTAAGGCAATCGCCTTATGATTGTAAACATTTATTTTAATAAATGAAAATTTACTATTTGAGTATACATGTTTGTGTATTTGATTGTGATCTTAAACTCATCTACTGAATGTCCGCAATACAATTCACAGCATAAGAGAATTTGTGATGAGATCACAACTAGTGATTATCTCTACATGTGCAATTGTGAAGTATTGAAAATATCCCTAGTCGATGAATTGATAAAAACGGACACTATCAATTCTGTTGAGACTAGCATGGGTTATTCTCTAATCAGCTGATTCTCACTGGCTGGTGACGTTGGGATGTCCGGATATAAACATGGATGCTAGTTAAGGGAATTAGTTCATTGGAGTGACTAGCTGTAAAACTTCATATGGTAATCTATATAGATATGTCAGTGAAGTTCTTACTGCAGCTTAAGTGCGATGTTCCTTTGACTTGCGATGTTCAAGTCATCTTGGTCATGGAGACTTATACTATAACATCTTAAGCAAGCATCTCCAAGGAGGTGTGGACCCAGGATGATTGGGTATAAGCCGAAGTGCCCGAAGATGTTTGAACAGCCTACAAAGGATTCACCACTCCTTGCGAGGAGATGTATACCCAGGCCTATCGTCGGATTGTTACTCAAAGCCTCTGGCCAGAGCATGTCATGTTTAGAGTATGAGTCTCTTAAATACATGAGAGTAATTAGAAATCCAAAGGACGAGAAAGACACTACTTGGGCTAGGTGTGACGTAGTCAGCCTAGTGGGGACTGACACACACAGACCATGTCCTGAACCAAGTGGGTATAAGATGGTGAAGGGAATGGGGCACGATTCATTAGAGCTGCTGAAGGGTTTCAGAATCACTTCTGAGGTCAACCGTTGATCTTTTGATTAATTGGGGGTTATGATGTACTACTAGGTGCCACTCATGGTCGTTCTATAATTGGTTGATTATAGACGGCCAACATAAATCGAAAGCCTATTTAGTCACACGGACTACGAGTAATCCGAGGGATTTAAAACGAGTTAAAAATTGGATTTTCCGATCAAGAGAAATAAGTCGAATCTGAGTTAATCAGAGGCGCAATGGAAGCTAAAAATGGCTAAGTCTTTTGAAGGCTTATTGGGCGAATTAAATGAGTTTAATTCGCGATGGGTTCGGCTCGGTTTGGCCGGCCAAAGAGGGTGCCAACCCTCTTTGGTTTGGACGGCCACCACTTGGGGAGAAAACCAATTTATTGTAACGCCCGCCCTTATATCTACTCTCGGGGCGGGGTTACGTACTAGTCATTCATTTATATAATAAAATTTTAACATACAATGAAAGCAAGAGTGCAAGGACTAAGTGCTAAGCATGCTTGTCAGTGCATGTAAATCAAATATCATGCTTGAATCATTAGAACATCATTGGAAATATTTTAATCAATAGTTATTCTATAATATGATAGGTTCACATATTATTTCAAGCTCACAACATAACCAACCAAAATCAAGTATAAGAGAATTCTAAGTGTAATCATTATCATGCAATATCAAATCTAATCACTAGCATTCATTGTTGAAGAAACATCATCATAAACATAGTAATGTAGATATAAAGATCTTTCTTTCCCGAGCCACCACCCCACACATCTTCAGCCTCCTGCCTCTTCCTTTAGTTTAAGTGTTCCTTACCCTTATCTGCAGCATAAGACAACACATAAACTAGTAAGCACAAATGCTTAGTAAGGATCCTGTCCTACTCGCAAAATCCATACGCAAGCATACAACATGTACACATAATAAATCATAAGCATGAGTTCATCAAAGCATACTAAACATCCAAGTTTCTAAGCATGCAGTATAAAGTACCTTAAGCATACCCTTCACATATAATAAATGTTTTCAATGAATATTTTCAAAACAATTCCATAAAGGTATTACTTAAAAATACATTCATATCGTATAGGGCCCAGTTGTGTACCACATATCGCGCGTTACCTATTGCGCGTTCCCTAATGAATTGGGGTAGCGAGCCACCAATCAATTAGAGCAGGACCCTTCCGTCCTATCGGAGCCATGACCTTACGTTAACATGCACCCCGGATTTGTTTAACGACCCCCTTCCGAGTTGGGTACACAACTTCTAAAGTAAAATACTTATCATGCTTTTACATATATGCTAAGGAGTACTCCAATCCACTCTTAAGGGACACACCACTCTTCAAGGGTGCTCATGATCCCATAGGGACACACCACACAACTTAAGGGGTGCTCTTGATCCCATACTTAGTGGAGTATCCTTTCAAGCATTTTATCATACACATCACATGCAATTCATAAAGGGTACCCCATGGGCTATATAAACATGCTCATACATACATCACATTTCAAACTCTTACACATACTTATATATGACAAAATTGGTCACATCAATCATATTCATATCATAACCTGTTTCATGGTTTAATTTAACCCTTCCTAACCCTAAACCTAGGGTTTGGCCGAAAATCAAGGGTAGGGTAGCTTAGATTGTTTTGACATCAAATATCCCATACAAGCATCACATGAGAAAAGCATCACATATATCTTAGGAAAACTAAGATTTCCAAATCAAGTATTCCATTTAAACATCACATGCATATACATATTATCTTACTAAACATAGTCATGTCTCGTAGGGTAGTTTCACCTTCACAATCCCTAATGTTCATGCCTTGGCCGAATATCACATACTAAGGAACCTTAAGATTTCCAATCAAGCATTTCATTCAGACCTCACATGCATATACATATCATCTTACTAAACATAATCATGTCTCGTAGGGTAGTTTAACCTTCACATTCATTTCCTGCAACATATTAAGCCAAGAATACATCCTAGGATAATCATGCACCCTAAACCCTAATTTGCCTAGGGTTGGCCGAAAGTCAAGGGTAGGGAAACTAGGGTTCTCGAACTTAGGTTTCACTCAAACATTTACACAAACACTTTGTCTACACTACTAAACATGGATACATCATAAGAAACCATACAACCCTAAACCCTCTTTGCTTCATGATTTGGCCGAAACCTTATAGGGGGTTCAACCCTAATTTTTGTCATCACAACATGTAGGGAAAACAACATATAAGTATACCCTAAATTCCAAGGGGTCTTCCTATGCAACAAGAAGTAACTAAGGCCTCCTCTTTGAGGTTGGCCGAAACCTATACAAGGGAAAAACCCTAAAATTTTGTTCATAACCTCATGAAGGAAACAACATATACATATACCCTAAGTTCCAAGGGTCTACTCATGTAACAAGAAGTAACCAAGGCCTCCTCTAAGGGGGTGGCCGAAACTCACTAAAGGGAAACAATCCCCATTTTTCGAAAACTATAAGGAGAAGAACTCATACAATAACCATTACACTGCAGGCGAGGGGATACTTACATCCTTTCGCTTGAATTTTCCCTTCTCTTACTCCTTAGGATACCCTTGGTTGAAGGAGAGGTGAGAATTTCCCTTGTTAGACTTCTCTAGCACTCTTGGCCCTAGTAGAGGGCAAGATCCTTGAATGATTCTCCTTCCTTCCAATTCCCTAGGGTTATAACCCTAGGGTGCACTTTTCGAAAATGACAAAGGGGAAGAAGGGCTCTAGGTTTTCGAAAATTGAAGTGGGGAAGAAGAAGAGAGAAATGCAACTTCTTTTCCCTCTCTTATTTATACTCTTCTCATGAAAAGACATGTCTCTTCACTTCCCTAGATTTAACAAGCATGTTTCTTATTCTCACAACAAGAAATATGGCTTGGTGCAATGGTTAAGACATTGTTAGTGCAACTAGGAGGTTCAAGGTTCAATCCCTGCTTCCTCCTTTCTACATCTTCTTTTTATTACATTTTGCACTAATCCACATCCAAGCCCATTAAGCCAAGCCCATCATGAAATTTCATAATAATAATGTTTCATGAATTCATAATATTTAATATGGGAAATTTTGGGGTGTTACAATTTCTTTAAAGCGACTGTTCCTCGTCATAGGTCTAGGGATCTTGATACATGATCGCCAGGGACCGAGCCCGAAGACTCTCCCAAGAACATGAATCCTTCCGGTTGACTAACAACCCTCCCACTAAGACGAGGTACCACCTGTATATCTTCTGTGACACGCGGTGCAGTAACTTGTGGTTTATCGTCTTGTACAGTTGGCACTAAGGTCAAAACCTCCCCTCTTAATTCTTCAAGAACCAGTCTACTCATGAGCTTGTGATTCATCACATAGTCTTCTTCTAAGAATCTGGTATTTGTGCCAACGATTACCCTCTAATCCTTAGGACTATAGAACCACCTTTCATTCTTCTAGGATGGCCCACGAACAAGCGTACGAGATTCCAACCTATCAGTTTCCCCTCTCAGCACCTATGCTGAGCTACCCCAAATCTGAATATGTCTTAGACTTGACTTTCGCCCAATCCACACTTCTATGGGAGTAGAATGTACTGACCTAGATGGTATCAAGTACGTACGCTATCATTTTCAGAGCATATCCCCAGAACGAATTTGGCAACTCGGAGCAGCTCATCATTGTCCTAACCCTCTCCATAAGAACTCTTTTCCTTCACTCTGCTGCACCATTCTGTTGGGACGTACTGGGTGTAGTCAATTGGGATTGACTCCCAACCTCTGATAAGTTGTAACGCCCGACCTTATATCTACCCATAAGGCGGGGTTACGGGTCCATACATTCATATCATTTATCAAGTTAAGCATGTATATCCAAACAAAACAATTACAATACAAGAAGTGTAGTAAGCATGCTTATTGAAGACTAATTTACCAAGCAAGATTTTTACATTTCTTTTATATCTACATGCATTTACAACCTAATAGGAAGATCATTTAACACACTATAGCATGGAATCTCAAGTAAGAATACAGCAAGAGTTATCTAGTCTTAGATACATGCAAAAGAAGCATTCATAAGCAACAGAAAATAGTAAATATCTAGCATTTTACTTAGCATGCATACTACAAGAATTAGACATTAATGATAGTATTATCTAACATGACATAGGTTCCATATCTCTAACTTAATCAACAGTAGAGTAGTCATAATCATCACACATTCAGAGTATAGTAATACAATTTCAATCTTTTATTGGAAGCAGTTTAGATTCTAGACAAAAATAAAGTAGATAAGAATCTTTCGTCCTTTCCCGAGCCATCACCACACACATCCTCTAGCCTTCCCTCTGCCTCTTCCTTTAGTTCAAGTATTTCTTACCGCTATCTGCAGCATAAGAAAAACAACATGAACTAGTAAGCAAAACATGCTTAGTAAGAATCCGGGCCTACTCGCAAAACCATATCGATACATCATATCATGTACTCAGTAATCAAGATAGAACAAGATTATAAGCATCATAAGCATCTCATCAAAGCATCATAAACATCCCATCAAATATCTCTAAGTACTTTACAGAACAAGATTATCTCATAATGAGAAAATGTTTTCAAAAGGTTCCATAAAGGTAAGTAATTAAAAATACAATATCATCCAGGGCCCAGTTGTAGTACCACATCAAGTGCGTTCCCTAATAAATTGGGGTAGCGAGCCACCAATCTAATTAGGGCAGGACCCTTCCGTCCTACCAATGTCATGACCTCCAGTTAACATGCACATTGGATTTGTTTAACGACCCCCTTCCGAGTCGGGTACACAACTTTCAAAGTAAAGTAATTTATCATGCAATTACTCATATATGTATATGCTTAAAGGTACTCCTAATCACATCTTAAAGGGACACACCACTCATCAAGGGTGCTCTTGATCCCCTAGGGACACACCACACATTTGGGTGCTCTTGATCCCAGTTTCAATAGAGTATCCCTTTTTAAGCATATTATCAAACACATCATGTTCATGTCATAAGAGTGCCCCATGGGCTATAAGGCATGCTTTTATACCTAACAAGATAGGTCACATAATTTATACACACATCATATAAGTAGTAGCATGCTTCATGATTTCATTAAGTGCTTCCCAACTACACTTGGAGGGTATGTGAAAATCCTTTTCTTCCAATTTTCTCTAGGACTCCTTGGACTTGGTAGAGAGCAATGGCACTTGGACTCTCCTTCTTGCAATTGCCCTAGGGTTAGAACCCTAGGAAGAACTTTTCAAAAATGGAAAAGAGAAGAGGAAGAAGAAGATTTCGGTGGGGAGAAGTGAGAAAGAAGAAGAGGAAGTTACTCTAACTTCTCATTCCCCTATTTATACTTTTCTCATGAAAAGACATGTCTCTTCACTTCCCTAGCTTTTAACAAGCATGTTCCTTATTCCTTCTACATGAAATATTGCTTGGTTCATTGGTTATGACATGGTGAGTGCAACTAGGAGGTTCAAGGTTCAATCCTTGCTTCCTCCTTTCTACCTCTTCTTTTTATCACAATTTGGACTAATCCATATCAAAGCCCATTAAGCCAAGCCCATCATGAAATTTCATAATATTAATAATATTTCATGAATTCATAATATTTCATGATAATATTTCATAATAATAATATTTCATGAATATAATATTTCATGATAATATTTCATGAATATAATATTTCATGCATTCATGACATTCCATTTATAGAAATAGTTTCATGACATTTCACAGAATGTGATTGTATGAAATTTATATCATTTTATCATAAACATTTTTCATACATCGTCATGATATTACCTTAAAAATTTGGGGTGTTACATAAGTATGCCCTAAATTCTCCCAAGAGGTACCCACCACTACGATCCAATCGTAGTGTCTCGATATTGTTACCTTGATGTCTCAATTACGAACCCGCATCCATGTCAACATGCACCCGGTCCCAACAGTGGTATCAGAGCCGGTTAGTGTTCAACATAATTATATAATTGTTTGCGGAAAACTTTGTCATAATCTCAATTTTGGAAAAATTTTCAATTATGGAAATTTTCCAATTATTATAAGTTTTAGATTTAGGAATTTCAAAGTTTGGAAATCCTCATGAAATTTCGCAAACGTTTGAAATATCCTAGTTTCTGAAATTTTATGATAATTGTGAAAACTTCCCATCTTTGGAAACTTTCCAATTTTGGAAAATTTTCTATTTTAGAAATTTTCTAATTTTGGAAATATGTAAGTTTTCTTTGTACCAGAAACTTACAATTATTCTAAAAACCTATTATGAAATCTCGCAATTTTGGGCACTTTCTTTCAAGAAAGTCTAGACAAATTTATGGACAATTAATTGACAATTAAGTTTGAGTTGGTTTTTAAATTGACAACAAAATTCTTTATTTTGGATTGAGCCTCGGGGAGCCGTCCAATTTAAAGTTAGTTGTTGTAATTTAATTTCCCAATTTTAAATGAAATTGTCATGATTAATTTGGTTACGCTTCCGAAGCGAACCAAATTGGATTTACGATAAATTACTTTTCTTTGGGTATCTGAGCCTCGGGGAGCCACCCTTAGAAAATGATTTGTTGTAATTAATTAAATCCATGAATAAAATATCATTTAAGAGGTAATGCTCTTACATATTGTTGTCTCCAAAATTAATTAGGAAAATGGTTTCCTATAGAGTTTCTTAAATGAGATTTTCATGAAAATAATATGTGGTTGAATTAAGGGAATTGTCTCTTAATTTAATAAGATTTGATTTAGAGAAATCAAAGTCTTAAACATATTATTTCCGAAATTGATTATGACAATTTAGGAAATTATTTCCCAAAACTATTCCTTTAATAAAGTATGAAATTAGAATTAGGAAATCCGGTTCCTAATTCAGTTCATGGGACTTGATAAATTAAGTCACATACATACTTTATTAAGGAAATCGTTAGTCATGACATAATTATATGTCATGAATGTGCTTAGAAAAGAAAGGATGAGACCCAAAACCCCTTACAAAATATTAAGGCCAACACCTTCCATTAATATGGTTAGAATCGGAGTTTTGTTTCTTGTTTGGGTTGATGGACACATCCATGCCCAGCTTGAACCTCATCATGTTCAAACCATGGAATTAGTTTATGATTAATACAGTTGGAGTTAGAGGTCAATCCTTAGTTATGGTTGTTAGACACATCCAAGCCTGACTAAACGGTTGAATGAGCTCCAACCATATTAAAACTATTTCTTGATTAATGGGTCAGCCTTAAACTTGGAGCATCGATTTGTTGTGCCACAGCCAAGGTCGATGTAAAGAGAGGTGCAGTTGGGTGCTATGTATAATGTTGCATACTTGTTAATGAGTTAACAACCCAATGATTTATGCAAACATTCAATTAGTTGATAGCATAAAGTGATAGTTACATATATGTGATATGTAATCGGTATAATTACCTACCTTCATAGCTAAGAAAAACTTGATGGCCACAGCCATGGTTGTTCTTATCTATGGTTGGATATCAACCTATTTGGAGGTGTTCCTACGATCTCCCGAATTGATAAAAAGGGTTATTCAATTTGAAAAATAAATAGGATTTTTATTAATGTATGTTGATACATTCTTTATCATTCTTCTCACATAAGCTCAATTTGTATTTCTAGGTTAATCACTCGATCATGTCTTCTCTAAACTTGCGTTCCATTTTGGACACCAATAAACTGACTGGGCCAAACTTCATGGACTGGCTTCGAAAGCTGAGGATAGTCCTCAAGGCAGAGAAGCTTGCTTATGTCATTGAAGATCAACTTCCCAACCATCCTCCAGAAGGTACAACTCCAGACCAGCTAGTGGCCTGTCAGAAACATGTGACCAATTCTGAACTTGCGAGTTGCATCATGCTAGCCTCTATGGTACCTGAGCTGCAAAAGCAGCATGAGCATTTGGATGCTTATACCATCATCTTCCATCTTAATGAGTTGTTTGAAGAGCAGGCGAGATCCGAAAGGTTCGAAGTCTCCATACTCCTCTTCACCACTAAGATGCAGGAAGGCACTTCAGCCTTGCAGTTTGTGTTAAAGATGTTGGGGTACATTGAGCGACTGAGCACACTCGGTTTTACAATGGATCATGAACTAAGTATTGACTTAATTCTGAGTTGTTTGCCCAAAAGTTATTCACAATTTGTGATGAACTATCGGATGAACAAACTAGAGACTACCATTCCTGAGTTGCTCAACCTGCTGAAGACTGTGGAGCCTTCTGTAAAGCCGGATCAAAAGACGGTACTGTTAGTTGGTTCCTTGAAGAAAGGATCTAAGAGGAAAGCCAAAGAAGAGAATAAAGGGAAGAAGAAAAAGGCCAAAAAGACTGTAAATAAACCAAAAGGAACTTGCCATCATTGTGGCAAGGAGGGTCACTGGCGAAGAAACTGCAAGGTTTATCTTGAGTCCTTGAAGAATAAGGCATCCGATGCCCCATCCTCTTCAGGTATCTTCGTTATTGAATGTCACTCTATTTCCTCAAATACCTGGGTACTTGATACTGGGTGCAGCTCACATATATGTAATGACATACAGGAGCTAAGGAATAGAAGAAGACTCGTCAAAGGAGAAGCGAATTTACGAGTTGGAAATGGAGCAAAGATTGCTGCTGTTGCCATCGGAACATATTTGCTAAAGCTCCCCACTGGACGTATCATAGAATTAGATAATTGTTATTTTGTTCCTTCGTTAATAAAGAACATTGTATCTATTTCATGTTTGAATGAAAAGGGTTATCATTTAACTTTTAGTAACAATTGTTGTTACATAACTTTAAATGGCGTTCTTTATGGGAATGAAACTTTGTGCAATGGTATCTACATGTTAGATTTATCCAATGACGTTTTCAATATCGAAGTTAGCAACAAACGTGCTCAAATAGATAATCGAATAGACTCCTACACTTGGCATTGCCGTCTTGGCCATGTAAGTAAGAAACGCATGACCGAATTACACCGATGTGGAATTCTGGAATCATTTGAACCCGGTTCATTTGATACATGCGAATCATGCTTAAAAGGCAAGATGACCAAATTACCCTTTTCTGGAAAAGGTAATCCAGTGGGAGAATTGCTTGGTCTAATACATACTGATGTATGTGGACCAATGTCAACTCTTGCACAAGGAGGCTATAGCTACTTCATCACCTTTATCGATGATCACTCATGATTCGGGTATGTGTTCTTGATGAAACACAAATCTGAAGCTTTTGAGAAATTCAAAGAGTTCAGAAATAAAGTAGAGAAACAGCTTGGCAAAAGTATTAAGATACTTCGATCCGATCGAGGTGGTGAATACTTAAGTCAAGAGTTTCAAGATTATCTTAGGGACAATGGGATATTGTCCCAATGGACTCCGCCGTATACACCACAGCATAATGGTGTATCTGAGAGGCGCAACCGAACCTTAATGGATATGGTTAGGTCGATGATGAATCATGCAACTCTTCTAAAATCCTTTTGGGGCTATGCACTTAAGACAGCTGTTTACTTGCTAAACAGAGTCCCGACCAAGGTAGTCTCTACTACTCCATATGAGACATGGAATAGTAAGAAACCTCACTTAACTCACCTTAAGATATGGGGTTGTCCTGCTTATATGAAGCGGACTGTATCAGACAAATTGGATGCTAAGTTTGATAAATGTCTATGTATTGGATACCCTAAGGAAACGAAGGGTTACCAATTCTATCATCCCTTGGAACAAAAGGTGTTTGTTTCAAGGCATGCTGTATTTCTGGAAAAAGAATTTCTTTTACAAGAAAATAGTGGGAGTGGCATTGAACTTGATGAAGTTCAAGAAACTCCAATAGACATTACAGAGACACCTAGTCTAGACCTGTTAGTGAGAGCCCTAGAGCCAATCATGTGATGGTTGTTGTATGGACTCATTGTATCATATTTCATATATATAAATAAAGGCATTTGATTATGGTTATTATACTTACTTGTATTGGTGCCAAATAACTAAGTGTAATAACGTCCTTGGTAGTAGGTTCATATCTATATCAATCGATTGGTTGAATCGATAGTGAGATGATATAGAGAACACTACTCTTAATTATTCCTAGTCAAGTATTAACATTCAGGGACAATGTTAATGCATAGAGACTAGCATGTAGGTCAACACGATGACTTGATCTCACAAGTCATGGATATGAGATATCAAGTTGACACATGAGTATGCATTGGAGAATGTATACTGAATGACCCACCATGAGAAAGTATCATGGATCGTTGTATGAGTGTCATATACTTTCTCATCTGACTATTAGTATGACTATTAGTCCTTAGACCTGAAGTCACCATAGTTCCCTACATAAGGAGTTATGTACTTTGGTTTCGTCAAACGTCACCCGTAACTGGGTGGACTATAAAGGCGATTACTGGGTATGTAACAAATTATGTGGAGGGATGTGAGTGATGTAGATAGGATCTATCCCTCCTATATGACGGGAGAGATATCATAGTCTTGATAGAGTGAGATCACTAAGTGCATGGCCATGCCCAAATAAGGCAATATGAGATATTGAGCTTATTTGATTATAGTGAGTCTACTTGGAGTTCAAGACACATAGATTGATTGGAGGATGACACGGTCTATGCTTCATAGAAGATCAATCTAGATATCGACGATAGAAGGACATTGTCACATATTATGAAAGTCATAATTAGTAGTCACATTGGTGATGTTGGATCTCAACATTCTTGTAACTTGGGTAGCAATGATGTGTTGCTAGATACCGCTCATTGCTTATGTTTCTAAGAGGTTAGAAGCATTGCCAACGTTACAAGAACCTATAGGGTCACACACAAAGAACAAATAGATGGAGAAAAAATGAAGTCAAGTTTGACTTGGCTAAATATGGAAAGTCCATAAAAGGCAAGTTTGACTTGACCCAAATCCAAATCAAGTTTGACTTGACTTGGTTCCACTTCAAGTTAGACTTGACATGGGAGAAGAAATGGAGTCAAGTTTGACTTGACTAAATATGGAAAGTCCATAAAAGGCAAGTTTGACTTGACCCAAATCCACCTCAAGTTAGACTTGACTTAATGCCACATCATGGTGATGAATTGGCATGGAGCCAACCATTGATGATGCTCCACATCATCAAGAGCATTAAGTGTGGATGCCACCTCATCAAGGAAGATTAATGGTCAAGTTTGACTTGACCAAAAGGTCACCTCACCTTGACTTGACCAAGTGATGACTTGGCTTGGTATTTGACCAATGATGATGCTCCACATCATCTCCAAAGGTTGTAACCCCCCATTTGAATTTGAATTCAAATTGAAAGGGGGTTTATGGCCGGCCACTTAATGGCCATTAATGGCCATTAATGGCCATTATGTGGCCGGCCATAATGAGAGAATAAAACCAAGTTTTGGTTCTATTTTTCTGAGTGTGTGTCTTCTCTTCTTCCTCCTCCAAGTGTTGGAGCTCTTCTTCTTCTTCTCCTCTTGGCCGAACCCTTGAAAGGTGCTAGCACACCTAAAGGGTTTCCTCCATCCACTTTGTTCGCGTGGATACTTCTAGAGGGACGGCACTTGACGTCCTAGAGATCCGACATCCAAAAGGAGCGAGCGGGATTAAGCGGGGCACGCACCAAAGGTAAAATGGTTTATCCCTCTTTAGATCTAGGAGTAGATCGAGTTTTGAGCATGAAATGAATACGTGAATTTTTGTTTTGGAATTTTTTCTTCGCACGAGATCCATGGCTTTGGGTTCTCGGGGTTTCCGCGACGTGAAAAGGCGGTTTTCGCGACCCGAAAAACCTAACAAGACCCACTACCAATAACTCATGATGATGAGTTATCAGTTGAACCTAAAACAACACCACCTCTTCGTAGGTCTGATAGAACACGCAATATTCCAGAGAGATACGGATTTCTCATAAGTGAATCGAACGACGTGTTACTCATAAACGATGACGAACCTATCAGTTATGAAGATGTTCTGAAAAGTTCAGAAAGGGACAAATGACTAGAAGTCATGAAGTCGGAAATGGATTCCATGTACGAAAATCAAGTATGGGACTTGGTTAACCCACCTGAAGGGATTAAACCCATAGGGTGCAAGTGGGTTTTCAAGAAGAAAACCGACATGGAAGGTAATGTTGTTACCTTTAAGGCTAGATTAGTGGCAAAAGGATATCGTCAGAAACAAGGAATTGATTATGACGAAACCTATTCGCCAGTAGCTATGCTTAAATCCATTCGGATGCTCTTAGCCATAGCAGCTCATTATGATTATGAGATATGGCAAATGGATGTGAAAACAGCTTTCCTTAATGGAAACCTGCTTGAGGATGTATACATGATACAACCTGAAGGTTTCACATCGGTCGATAAAACCAAAGTATGCAAGCTTCGACGATCCATATATGGACTGAAGCAAGCATCTAGGAGCTGGAACATCCGTTTTGATGAGCCAATCAAAGAGTTTGATTTCTCACAAAATCCTGACAAACCTTGTGTGTACAAGAAGGTTAGTGGGAGTGCAGTCGTATTCCTAGTATTATATGTCGATGACATATTACTTATAGGAAACGATATATCAGTTTTACAGACAGTTAAAATTTGGTTGTCCAAAACTTTCTCCATGAATGACCTGGGAGAAGCAACCTATATCCTTGGGATTAGAATCTATAGAGATAGATCAAAACGGTTGCTTGGTCTTTCACAGTCTACGTATATAGACCGAGTGCTAAAAAGGTTTAGCATGTCGGAATCCAAGAAAGGTTACCTTCCCATCAGGCATGGGATCAACCTTTCAAAGTCTATGTGTTCGCGCAAAGAAGACGAGAGGATTTGCATGAATAAGATTCCTTATGCATCCGCGATAGGATCTATCATATATGCTATGTTATGTACAAGGCCCGATGTATCGTATGCTTTGAGCGTCACAAACAGATACCAGTCGGATCCAGGAATGGATCATTGGGTGGCTGTCAAGACAATCCTTAAGTACTTAAGAAGAACTAAGGATGTGTTCCTAATATATGGAGAAGGAGATATGGTAATACGTGAGTATACAGATGCCAGTTTCCAGACAGATAAGGATGACTCCAAATCGCAGTCTGGATACGTATTTACTTTGAATGAAGGTGCAGTAAGTTGGAAAAGTTCCAAACAAGACACCGTAGCAGATTCTACCACGGAAGTGGAATATATCGCAGCTTCGGAAGCAGCAAAGGAAGCAGTCTGGATCAAGAAGTTCGTCTCCGAACTTGGTGTGGTTCCAACCATTGATGAAGCAGTACCGGTTTACTGCGATAACAATGGAGCTATTGCACAAGCAAAGGAACCAAGGTCTCATCAGCGATCCAAACACGTGTTTCGCCGCTATCATCTGATCAGAGAGATTATAAGTAGGAATGATATACAAATTGAGAAAATTCCCACTGAAAGGAATTTAGCGGATCCTTTAACTAAGGCATTGCCTCAGAGCAAGTTTGAGGGTCATGTTAGAGCCTATGGTATTGGATACCGTAGCGATTGGCATTAGGCCAAGTGGGAGTTTGTTAGTGATATGAAAGAAGTGTCCTAAGGCAATCGCCTTATGATTGTAAACATTTATTTTAATAAATGAAAATTCACTATTTGAGTATACATGTTTGTGTATTTGATTGGGATCTTAAACTCATCTACTGAATGTCCGCAATACAATTCACAGCATAAGAGAATTTTGATGAGATCACAACTAGTAATTATCTCTACATGTGCAATTGTGAAGTATTGAAAATATCCCTAGTCGATGAATTGATAAATACGGACACTATCAATTCTGTTGAGACTAGCATGGGTTATTCTCTAATCAGCTGATTCTCACTGGCTGGTGACGTTGGGATGTCCGGAGATAAACATGGATGCTAGTTAATGGAACTAGTTCATTGGAGTGACTAGCTGTAAAACTTCATATGGTAATCTATATAGATATGTCAGTGAAGTTCTTACTGCAGCTTAAGTGCGATGTTCCTTTGACTTACGGTGTTCAAGTCATCTTGGTCATGGAGACTTATACTTTAACATCTTAAGCAAGCATCTCCAAGGAGGTGTGGACCGAGGATGATTGGGTATAAGCCGAAGTGCCCGAAGATGTTTGAACAGCCTATAAAGGATTCACCACTCCTTGCGAGGAGATGTATACCCAGGCCTATCGTCGGATTGTTACTCCAAGCCTCTGGCCAGAGCATGTCATGTTTAGAGTATGAGTCTCTTAAATACATGAGAGTAATTAGAAATCCAAAGGACGAGAAAGACACTACTTGGGCTAGGTGTGACGTAGTCAGCCTAGTGGGGACTGACACACACAGACCATGTCCTAAACCAAGTGGGTATAAGATGGTGATGGAAATGGGGCACGATTCATTAGAGCTGCTGAAGGGTTTCAGAATCACTTCTGAGGTTAACCGTTGATCTTTCGATTAATTGGGGGTCATGATGTGTTGGTGCAGGAAGTACCATATCGAACCTTGTTTTGATATTGGCAAAGGATTCAAAGTTAAGTTTGTTTGTGATCTAACAATATTCACTGAGTGTGCAGGATACAAAGCCCTAGCGAAGGACTGCTAGGCAACTAGCGAAGGACTGACAGTATCCAAGCCCTAGCGAAGGACTGCTAGGCAACTAGCGAAGGGCTGCTAGTCACCAAGTCCTAGCGAAGGACTGCTAGGCAACTAGCGAAGGGCTGCTAGTTATCAAGTCCTAGCGAAGGACTGCTATGCAACTAGCGAAGGGCTTCTAGTCACCAAGTCCTAGCGAAGGACTGCTAGGCAACTAGCGAAGGGCTGCTAGTCATCAAGTCCTAGCGAAGGATTGCTAGGCAACTAGCGAAGGGCTGCTAGTCATCAAAGACCTGGCGAAGGGATGCTAGGCACCGGGCGAAGGACAGCTCGGCATCCAAGACCTGGCAAAGGACCGTCAGGTAAAAATCCAACCAAAGGAACGGTTGGCATCAGGTAAATTCTCCCGAGAGGAGTAGGTGAGGGCGCGTTCCCCGTCGAGGGAACAGTAGGCGTCGGTTCGACCTAGGGCTCCATTTTGGAGACCAAAGTCAGAACCAAGACAGCTAAGGCTGTATAAACTAATAATTAATTGTTTTATTGTGTTTTGGACTAACCCTGGATGCAGGACCGAAGGAACGTGTGTCTGCAACTCAGAGAGCCTCAAAGGAGTGAGGCAGCAGCTGAGCAGGGCGCCCTGAGTGTCCAGGGCGCCCCCAAGGTGAACCAGAACCAAGTGAAGCAAAAAGGGCTTCGGCTGCTTACTGGGCCGGGCGCCCACAGCAGTCAGGGCGCCCTCAGCAGCCAGGGCACCCTCAGTAGCCAGGGCGCCCCATGCCCAAGTCTGCGAAGCTTCATCTTTATCCACAGCCGAGATTTGTGCGCGGATGAAGTCAGCCAAGGCGCCCTCTACGACCAGGGCGCCCCCAGAGTCAAACTTATCCCTATTCGGATGGGATAACGTTTGACCGAGCTAAAAGTGGATCGCTTGACACGTGGCAGGGCGCCCCCGACGTCCAGGGCGCCCCGAGGTGCTATAAATAGCACCCAACGCCCAAGCCTTCAACAACAACTTCAAAACAACGCTTCTACACTCTTCTGCTCTCGCGCTTCGCCCGGAATCCTTCCAACTCGAGCCGACGACGTCCTGCTGCTCCGGAAAAAGTCGATCTTCCTCGGACGTCGGTAAAAAGAGCTATTTAAGTTTACTGTACTAAATTCTGTAATAATTTTCTGTAAACTATTTGCGCCTGATATAGAATTGCCCAAAGTAAACGGTCAACGACTGTGGGCCTTGGAGTAGGAGTCGACACAGGCTCCGAACCAAGTAAAATTGACTGTGTCTCTGTGTTTCTAATTTCCGCTGCGTACTTGCTCTAAGCTTTCCGAAAGAAAAACGATTTCCGATATTCACCCCCCCCTCTATCGGTTCTCTCGATCCAACAAGTGGTATCAGAGCGGGGTAGTTCAAACTTGGTGCAACCACCAGTTTGAAAGTTTTTCGGATTTACGAATTTCTTTTATTTTATTTCTTTTCCTTTTGTTAATCAACACCACTCGATATTTTTCCGCCTTTTATTTTAAAATAAAAAATATCTGTAGGTGGTTCAAACTTGGTGCAACCACCAGTTTGAAGGTTTTTCAATTTTGAATTCTCATTTTTTCACCATAAGTTAGAATTGTTAAAACAATCAACTTTTGAAAATTTGTCATAAATTTTTTTATTATTTTAATATTTTTCTCGAAATTCGTGCTACTTTAATTCGAGCTAATTTTTTTTAATATTAAAGTCTCACTTTTTCATCATTAATCAGAATTGACAAAATTAATATTTTTAAAAAATTCATCATAAATTATTTTTATTATTTTATTATTATTCCGCCTCGAAATTCGTGCAATTTTTTTTGGGGGTTATTCTTTTCCCTTCTCCCGCACTACTAATCCAAGACCAAGTCTTGGTATATTTTTGTGTTTCTTTTGTATACGAGATTTATATTAAATGGCCAACCAAGAGTGGAACAGTGCACGTCCACCACTATTCTCCGGCGAGAAATTCACATTTTGGAGATGTCAAATGGAGTCCCTTCTGAAGGCCCACATGGACTTATGGCAGATCATCCAAACGGGATTCTCGTTTCCCGTAGAAGATGAGTCATCAATCGAGTGGGACAAACTGGATGAACACACCCTCAACCAAATTGAGGCCGATGCAAGGGTAACTGCAATCCTACAATGTGGCCTAACCAAGGAGCAACTCGAGCTAGTAGGTCCATGCAGATGTGCTAGAGAAATCTGGGATAAATTGATTAATCTTCATCAAGAGATCTCAAATGAAGAAGAAGATCAGGTAAGTTATCTTGCCCTTTCGGTCCAAGCACAAACAGCCGAGTCAGAGTCTGAACCTGAATCCAAAGTCGAACCAGAATCAGACGACGAATTGACTGAGACGGTAACTAATTTTGAATTCTTTTCAAAATTTGAATTAAATAATCAAACAGATACTGTAATGGTCGAGGAAGGTGTAGATTCTTTTGCAGGGAAAAATCTTAAAGAACCACCAAAGAAGGAGCTTCAACTAGTACTCGAGTCCAACTCAGACACAGAATCAGAAGATGAGCCTAGATCCGAGGCGGCAAGAATCAAGGGGGAGACTTCCAATAAGGAACCAAAAGGTAAAAGTGTAAAATCAGATTTTAAAAATGTAATTTGTTACACATGCAGGGAGAGAGGACACTACCAAAGTGAGTGTCCTACACGTAAGATTCGAACGACACCACCGACGGCGACAAAGGAATCAGTTCCAAAAGCACGAAAGGTCAAAAGTCGCATTCAATGCTTCAAGTGCCAGGAGTTCGGGCATTACAAAAGTGAATGCACAGATAAAAGAGCTACCAAGAATGCCGGACAAACAATCAACAAAGGTGAATTTACAGTGTTTGAAAATCCGTTATTTACCTTGAATAATGTGATTGATTCATGTAACTTAATTAAAACAAATTTCAGAAAATTGAAACAAGAAAATGAAACCCTAAAACATAAGGTCAATAAGTTAGAAAATTTAATTCATAATCTTGTTGATTTCGAAAATCTGGAGTATTACTCCAATTGTGACCTTACCTAGACAATTGTTTGTTTTAATTATGTGTTCCTTTTATTTCTGTTATTTATTTTTGCTTAAAATTAGGAATGGTTAGTATAAGGACTGAACAAACTTAACTGAAACTTGACAACATAGTATTGGGTGGAGGTGAGATGATAGTACGTTAGGGAAACCAATTCTAATAAGATCAAGTTTTCTTGATCTCTTTAGACTGGTGAAACTAGCCGAAGCTACCGATCCAAAATCCAAACTAGTTAGACCAGAACTTTTTCAAAGATTAATTTTGAAAATGAAATTTCATTAAACGGCTTTGTCAAGGAAAGGGTTGATGATCCAATAAGGCTACGGCCAAAGAAGGCCTAGTGCCTCGCCAAGACCTGGAAGCCAATTTTTGAATTTCAAATTCAAATTACTTTTTGTCAAATTCAAATCTAACGCAATTTTCAGTTAAGTATTGATTAAAACTAATTATTTTTGGAATTAATCTAACTTTTCAAAATTAAAATATTTGTCTCACAAAACCCATAAGGTTAACATGCTTGGTCATGTAGAACTGGGTGAGACATCTAGGACTTATAAGCATAATTCGCTATCTTTGTAAATAAAAAAAAATTGTTTTCAAAAGTTATTCAAAATTATCCTTTTTTTCGGTTTACGGTACCCTACTCTTTCAATTCTAACATTTTTTTTAAAATTTCATGTTAAATATCTCAATAGACTTGTTTTAAATATAATCTAGGGCTTGTTTTGTTTTAGTCATTAATTGGTCAAACTTGGTCAAAACAGTCAACCCTAGTCATCATAGTCAAACTTGCTCAACACTGAAACCCCTTAAGGAACTTAGATAAAAGCCAAACTGTGTCAAATCTAAGGGGAAATCAAATTAAAAGAAGAAGTTTAAAAATACTATGTTTTCCAATAATCACTATATTTTTTAAAATTGTGCTTTACAAAAACCATTATTATTTCAAAATGTTTTTCGAAAACAGGGTTTCTGCTCAAATAAATTTACCAAAAATTATATTACCATGCTAGTATTCAAAACTACTCTTTTGATTTTAGTAAACCCTAAAGACACAAAGGAAGGTCTACTTAATTATCTACAAGGACTCCAAGGATGTGTCAAATTTAGGGGGAGTCTAAACCAAAAGAAATTATTTCTAACAAGTATTTTCCTTAGCATTTATCTTTGAAATTATTAAATAATTCTTTTGATATGAACTGAACCCTAAGAACTCAGAGGAAGAATACTTGTGGTCAACAAGCTTCCAAGGACTGTATCAAGTTTAGGGGGAGGTCAAATTAAAAGAGTTATTAAACATTTCTAAATAATATGTTTTCATACACTATATTTTCAAAATTGTGTCGAAAACATTTGTCTTACAAAAAAAATATTATTTTAAAATGTTTTGTTTGAAATACCTTTTGAAATAATATTTACTTGGGTTGAAAAATTTCCAGGACACTTAGGAAAATGTCCTTGTAGTTAACAAGGTTTCCTAGGATTGTGTCAGACTGAAAAAGAAACCAAGTAAAGTATCATGATCTCAAAATAACATTATATTCTTTTAAAATATTATGTTTAAAAGTACTTACATGCATACTTTTCAAAAGTACTTATATTTTCCAAAATTTGCATAATATCTCAAAATATAATGTTTTAAAAAGTTCTAATACCTTTCCAATGCAATAGTGTTCTAAGTACGTGAATTTTCTAAAGACTTGGCTAAAAATACAAAATCCTTTTTCAAAATTGCACAATATCTTTCAAAGCGGAGTCTTTTTAGTGCAATTTAATCTGTGTGCTTTCAAAATTATACTAAGTATTTTTATATTTTCAAAACTCATAAGCTCTGATCCACATAATTTTTCCTTAAATTTCTTTTTCAAAAAGTTCCTTATTGATATATGGCCAAGAGAGAAAATTTCAAATTTTATCTTGTTTTCACTAAGTATTCTTTAGTGCTTTAAAATTGGTCTAAGCATCTTTCAAAACCTCTAAAGCACGAAGTGCAGTTATTTTGAAAATATATCTTAGTAAACAAAGTTTGTCTGAGCAAAAACCTTTGAAAATTTTTGACAAATGTTTCTAAACAAGGTTTTCTTAGTAAACAATCTATGTTTCAGCAGAAACTTGTCTATTTAAAGGTTTTCCAAGTAAAAATGATTTTTAATGCACAAA
>JAGFNQ010004330.1:0-36685 GCA_024364735.1 Boesenbergia rotunda
TCAGATAAATGCGAGCACAGTTTTCTAGAGCTGAAGAAAGATTGACTAGTGCTCCCATCCTGACTGTTCCAGAGAGTGACAAGGCCTTGACATCTACAGTGATGCATCCAAGATGGGCCTTGGAGCTGTCCTCATGCAAGACGGTAAAGTAATAGCATATGCCTCCAGACAGCTCAAGGACTATGAGAAGAATTACCCTACCCACGACCTTGAGCTAGCAGCTGTGGTTTTTGCACTGAAGCTCTGGAGACACTACCTGTATGGAGTGCAGTGCAGAATCTTCACAGACCATCAGAGTTTGAAGTACTTCTTCACTCAGAAGGATCTGAATATGAGGCAGCGCAGGTGGCTAGAGTTGGTCAAAGATTATGACTGTGAAATCCTCTACCACCCAGGTAAAGCTAATAAAGTGGCAGATGCACTGAGCAGAAAATCCTGTGCAGCACTGATGTCCCTATCATCACTGTCTCTACCACTTCAGAAAGAAATAAAGGATTTTGGAGTCGAGGTAATAATTGGGCAACTTTCTGCATTGACTCTAGAGTCAACCCTGCTTGTGGATATACAAAGAAAGCAAAGTCAAGACCCAGAGATCCAGAAGATCAAGCAGGAGGATCCAAGAGGCAGAAAATTCAGAGTTTCGAGTATCAGATAGTGGCATCCTCTATCTTGGAGACCGCCTTTGCGTCCCCAATGATGAGGAACTAAGAAAGAATATTTTAGAAGAAGCCCACAGTACCCCGTACTCTATGCATCCTGGTTCTACCAAGATGTACCAAGATTAAAAAGATTCTGGTGGTCTGGACTCAAGCGAGACGTGGCCAGATATATCAGTACCTGCTTGACCTGCCAGAGAGTCAAAGCAGAGCACCAGAGACCAGGAGGAGTTCTGCAGCCTCTTCCATTCCAGAGTGGAAGTGGGAAGAGATATCCATGGATTTTATCACGGGTCTCCCAAGGACCACCCATGGACACGATGCAATATGGGTGATAGTGGATAGATTGACCAAGTCTGCCCACTTTCCTAGCCCATCAAGGTGTCGCACTCAATAGAGCAGTTAGCACAGCTGTACGTGAAAGAAGTAATCAGGCTTCACGGAGTTCCGAAGTCGATCGTTTCTGACAGAGATGGGCGGTTCATCTCCCATTTTTGGAGGTGTGTTCAGGACGCCCTAGGCACCAGACTTCAGTTCAGCACAGCTTTCCATCCCCAGAAAGATGGACAAACAGAGAGAGTAAATCAGATTTTAGAAGACATGCTCAGGGCTTGTGCGTTGGACTTTAAAGGTAGTTGGTGCAAATTTCTGTGCTTAGCTGAGTTTGCCTACAACAATAGCTATCAGGTCACCATCAGGATGGCACCTTATGAGGCATTGTATGGCAGGAAATGCAGATCACCCATATGTTGGCAAGAAGCTGGTGAGAAGAAAGAGATGGAGTCGGGACTAGGCAGCCAGACTGAGCTTATAGATGAGACCACTCAGGCTATCCAGATGATCCGCCAGAGGATTGAGACTGCCCAGAGTAGACAGAAAAGTTATGCTGACACACGCCGTAGGCCACTGGAATTCCAAGTTGGAGATTCAATATTTCTCAAGGTTGCCCCTATGAAGGGAGTGATGAGATTTGGCAAAAAGGGCAAGCTGAGTCCTCGCTACATAGGACCCTACAAGATTATAAAGAGAGTTGGGAAGGTAGCCTATGAGCTGGACTTGCCAGAGAATATGTCAGCTATCCACAGTACATTTCATGTCACTATGCTAAAGAAGTGTATTCACGATCCTAGCCAAGTGATTCAGCCTCAGTCAGTACAGATCCAAGAAGATCTTAGCTATGAGAGCAGACCGACACAGATAGTGGACAAAGCAGTTAAAAGATTAAGAAATAAAGAAGTGCCACTAGTGAAGGTCATCTGGCAGAATCAAAAGCATGAGGAAGCTACTTGGGAACGTGAAGACAGCATGAGAGAAAAATATCCAGAATTATTCTAAGTTCGAGGACGAACTTTTCATAAGGTATGGGGATTGTAACGCCCTGAAATTCCCATTTTAAGTTTTTAAAGTCCTTAGAACTATTTAAAAATAGTTTAGAAATATTCTAGATATTTTTAGGAATTTTTAGAATATTTTTATGGAATTTTCCGAGTCCGTTTAGTATTTTTCTAAAAGAAATAGAGTTTTCGGCAAAAAGTTGCCTGAATGAGTTTTGAACCCGAGACCTCCCATGGGATCAACGACTTAAGTTGGTCGGGGTAACCAGGAGCCCCAACAGGGGTGTGCTGAAAGAAAATAGAGAAATATTAAGTTAAGTTCTAAGTTGGACTTAAATAACCCTAAGTATAAATAGATAGTTAAAGAGAGGAATTTTATTTTCTCTCATCTAAACCCTTGCCCAAGCCTCACGCCGCCCCTCCCCTCTCCTCTCTTGTGCGCACGCCAACCACACCAACCCCCTCTCCTCTTCCAAGGGGGCGCCGGCCAAGGCTCTCCTCCGAGAGAGCTTCCAATATTCGCAATCCCCGCGACGAGAGGAACGCGTAGGCGCGAACGGTTCATCGAGATCTCAAGATTCTCCCGAGCCCTAGACGTCAATTTTGGTTGTAAGTCCAAGATATCAATGTAAGTACTACTCACCTGCAGTAAGAGGCGGTTTTCCGCAAGATTTTCCCGTTAGAAAGTTAAAATGCAATTTTCCTTAAAGTTTATGATTTTGCATGTAATCCTAGGTTGATCCATGCTTGTATAAGTTTGATTAAGCACCCTATATGAGGTTAGGGGCTAAGAAGAGTTATGAGAAAAGAAAAGAGAAGATAAAGATAAGAAAAGAAAAGGCCAAGGCCTTAAGAAATCCCCAAAAGTCAAGACTTAGGGATTTGGGCACACAAGGGGCTCGTTAAAATGCCAAGGCATTTAAAGATAAGAAAGAAAAGAAAGAAAAGCTATTTTATTTTCTAAGGCCAATACCCGGCGTCCAAGGGCATCGTTAAAGAAATCCAGGTGTCCAATTCCAAGGTCTTGGCCCTGGTAGACCAAGGTCTGCTCTATTAGGATTGGTGGCTCGCTACCCCAACCTTTTAGGGAACGCGCATAAGATGGTACTTATGTCTTAAGTGGATCCAAGTGAGATATTATTTTCAAGTATATGCTTTAGCAAAGTTTTCTAAAGTTTAAGAAAGTTTTCTAAAAGTTAAAGAAAGATTTAAAAGTCAAAGAATTGCTAAAGTTTCAAGTTAAGCCAAGAACAAGTAAGTTAAGACTTATTAGTGCTTTAGTATGCATGTCTTGAGTTATACATGTTGTTTTAGTGTTTCTTTTAAGCATAAAAGTGTCTCATGTGATTTCACATTGTTTTAAAAAGCATGCTTGCACATTTCGAGATTTTGTGAGCTAGATAGTACTTACTAAGCTTTTGCTTATTAGTTACATTTCCTCCTGCTGCAGGTAAAGGTAAAGGCAAGCAATTCTGAAGGAAGGCGACAAGGCGGTGCTGAGTGACGTGTGTGTGGTGGCTGACCTTGGAGAGGTCCTTGGGACAAGATGAATAAAAGACTCAAAGTGTATTTATTATAAAGTCTTAGTTTGAGTTAGATCATATAGCATTTATCCAAGTAATTACGTTTTAGATATTTTGCATGTCTTAAAACCATGAGTAAAGATTCCATGTCATTTTAATTAGCATACATATCCTTATGATGGCATTGGATGAGTATGAGTGTGAGTAGTTTTGAATATTGATACTTGATGGAGCTATTTGATGCATATGCCAAGATATTGAGAGTTTCCCTTTGAATCAAGTTATTATTGCTATAAATATGCTTAGAGAAGTTGCATTACATCCCAACATGCTTTAGTGAGGTGTAGAACATGTGTTTTGGTATTATGAATGCATAGGAGTTAAGTTTGGTACAAAACTTTAGTTAAAAGTTCATATAGATTTTCATAACTTAATTACTTCCGCATAGGAGTTTATGAAGTTGTTTTGATTGGCTAAAATGTTTGGGAAACTAGTATAGAGTACAGAAATGGTGTTGTGTCTTTGTATGGCTTGAAACTATATATTTTGTGGACTTTTGAAACAAAGTTCGAATATGAATTTCAGGTTTTTCAGGCATGCCAGTCGACTGGTTCAGTATCAGTCGACTGCCCTATCGAACAGTAGCTTCTGTTCGATGCATCAGTCGACTGCCAAGAGGCCAGTCGACTGGTGCCGCGCCCAGAAACTTTCTGTGGCCGATACCAGTCGACTGGTTAGATCGCAGTCGACTGGCATTGCAGAGAAGTTCTATAGATGAAAAGAAGTGTGTCATTGTATCATGCATGACTACTAGAGTTAGAATATCATCCCTAGATGGATTTAAAAGAAAAATAAAGAAGTTCTGCATTCTTAGTCGTGCAGTAGAGTCAAGATAGTAGATAAAGTAGCGGACCGTCTAAGGTAGAGAAGGCGGGTCGCTACAGATCAAAGAGCCTCCTGATCGGTCACCAGACCGATCAGGTCATGATCAGACCGATCAGGCTCCGTCCTGATCGATCATAGTGAGGAACTTGCGACGCTTGATCGTTCTCCAGAACGATCTGCACAGTGATCCAGATCGGTCACCAGACCGATCAGGAGCAGATCAGCAGGGGAACTCAACCTCACTGTGTGCTCCCTGATCGGTCACCAGACCGATCAGGAGCCAAGAAGTGGGTGAAACGCATACTCCCTGATCGGTCACCAGACCGATCAGTCATCGCTGGATCGGTCACCAGACCGATCCACGAAGGAGCACCGTGCCAACTCCCTGGTCGGTCACCAGACCGATCCAGGGGCTCCAGCCTAGCCCTCCAAGTTAGGGTTTCATCCAACCTAGCCCTCCAAGCTAGGACCTGACCCTCCAAGCTAGGTTTTTCACCTAACCCTCCAGTTGGGACTTTTCACCTAACCCTCCAAGTTGGGACTTTTCACCTAGCCCTCCAAGCCAGGACTTTTCACCCAACCTTCCGAGTTAGGACTTTTCCACACCTAGCCCTCCAAGCTAGGACCTGACCCTCCAAGCCAGGACTTTTTCACCTAACCCTCCAAGTTGGGACTTTTCACCTAACCCTCCAAGTTAGGACTTTTCACCTAGCCCTCCAAGCTAGGACTTTTCACCCAACCCTTTCGAATTAGGACTTTTCAAATACCTAGCCCTCCAAGCTAGGATTTTCCGCACCTAACCCTCCAGGTTAGGATTTTCCAACACCTAGCCCTCCAAGCTAGGATTTTCATACCATGCCTAATCCCCGATCAGGACTTAACCATAATCATAATCATCAACCTAAACTAAAATCGATGTCAACACCAAAACAACAATCAGGGTCAGACTGCATCAACAAGAAGTAGGACTAACATACGCATCTTCCTCTCTTATACCCAGGCAGCTGCCTGCCTGGGCGCAAGGGGAAGAGACACGTGGAAAGCGAGAATCCGCCGCGCCTAGGTAGATCGCTTGTCGCTAGCCAGCCACAGCGGCGCACGTCCGTAAGGACTCGTAGAGATGGCCGTTGGAACACGCGATAATAAGGCATTCGCGAGAGTACCTTGTCACCCTCAAAAAAGGGTCATGCGCCTTTATAACGAGGAGACAGACGTCATTATAATACTTCGAGAACGGAGTAGCCTTTTTGAAAAGGATGAAACTAAAAAGGGGGATTTCTTAGAACTCGGAATGAAGATTATAATCCAAGGGCCCTGCATAACTACTACAGGAGTAGTAAGGAAGACGAAGGCCTACGAGAGCTCAGCTTCTTCATCTTTACACTAGTTCGATCAGTCAGCCACACTTCCTTCGATCAGACCTGAAGGGGGGGACTTGTGATAGGGTTGAATAGCCCGGGACAAACACGGGGGATGAAGAAGCTGCGTGGTGCAGCACATCAGATCGAAACAACCCGGGCCTCGGGGCCCCCCTTTGGGGGACACGCCTGGGAGGATCAGCTAGAAGACTCCCCCCGGGGTCACCCCGAGGGGTGGGGCCCCGAGAGCACCTCGGGATTTGCAAGAGCTCGCGCTCGCCCGAGCCAAAAGACTCCGAGATCACCTCGGGAAGCAGAGTCCCAGTGACGACCGACCTCAACTACTGACCCCCTCCTTGTTTACGGATAAGCATCCCTGTTATAAGGAGTCATCACGACCCTTAAATATCGCAACGGGTCGAAACGTAATAATGGCGCAGACCGTTTCAAAAGCTATCCAGTAACTGCCGAAAGAGAGAGCAATGTGGCTCAAATCGTGGAGACGTGGCACAGATCGAGGGAGCATGTCTAGTCCACCTCCATCGGTATACAAGGTAGCTCAGCCCCTCCGGTAAAGGGGTTATGTACTATCCTTACTTAGTACTTTTCTCCTTCCCAGTTGCCTTCATTCTCCATCAAGATCCCGACTTGCTGTCGGAGTGGACTCCGCCGGACAACTTCCGGCTGTCCCCTAACGGCCGTGTTAATCTCACAGGGAGAAAAGTTCCTCCACTCTATGGAGACTTCTACGTGGGTAAAACTTCGGTGACTGATCATCGACGATTATTCCTTTTGGAAAAGAGGATATTCTTAAAATAAGTGTGCTACTAGGTATCTGATCGGTCAGGGCCTAGCCTGACCGATTAGGCAAGTGTCTGATCGGTCACCGTGATCGGTCACCGTGTCTGATCATATCCCAGACAACTTCCGCCTCCGTTTGCCTGACTCGACCGACCGTCCAGAGACCTCTCCCTAGTTACATAACTATCTCCCGCGACCACCTTCAGGCCCGCCTTCGTTTCTCGATCCACCCATTCATTTCCTCCGTTTGTTGTTTCTTCCAAATTCCCCTGTCCCAACTTGCTCTGAACGTCATCCGTCTGATCTGTGGCTCAGTGGTTATCTTTCCTCTGTATAAGATCCCCCTCGAGCCCGAATTCTTCTATTATTTCTTTTACCCCAAGAAGCAAGAGTCGAGCGACTTTTTCTTCCAAGTCCGAGCCAAGACTTCCTTTTTATCGAAACTTCTAACTTCTAATAAGGGTTGGAAGGAACGTTATTTCTTCATTAAGATTGTCCTGGCCCCGAGTGGGTCTGCCCATTGGATGTCTGACCTTCCTCCTTCTCCCCCGGCCACTCCCCAAGAATTATCGCTCCCTACCCTCTTATCAATTGACCCTCTCCAAACTCGGGGGCCGACACTTCCATGGTGTCCATTTGCTCAGCGCGGATATCTTGTACGTGTTTGGGCTCAGCCCAGTACCGGTTCGCCGACCCCAATCACTCGGTAAGTTCTGTATTCTGTCTTTCGAATGATTATAGCTGACCAAACCCCTATTTCCTTGCAGCAAATATGATGCTAGTAGCTGCGCTGGAGGAGGGGTTTGGCTTGGACGACGCCGAACTTGACTCTCGGATCGGCGAGCAGCTAGCCCAGCGAGAGGCAGCTCCACCCGCGGTTCCTTCCCCCCAACATATCTTCCTCCGGCAATAGAGCGGCGTTGGTTTCCGACCCCGAGCCCATAGATGTGGACAACCAGCCTCTGGTCACTAGGCGTCGAAGGGAATGACCAACCGACTCGGAGTGCGCGCCTCCTGCTGTTCCCACAACCGGAACCTCCGCCAGCTCTCGACCAAAGAAGAAGAAGAAGAAGGCGGCGACCCCTTCTCCTGCGGCCTCTTCTCCCGCGGCTCCTGCTCCGATGATCCCCGTCTCCAATGGCTCCTTCTTCAGTGCCACCTCCGACTATGACCCGGGACGGCTTCCTTGAAGCCCAGATTCAGAGGGATCCCTCCCCTCCCCCTGCTAAAGGCTCGGACAGTCGACCGTTCCACTTGGTCCTGCCATCCCAGGCTATTGATGCCACGGGCTATGAGGCGCTACCCACCGAGCCAACCGAGCAGGCCCGGGAGGTCCACCTGTACAGTCCGCTGGGTGACCATTTTTACCACGGCCTTCGGGAAACCAACTATCGGGGCCCGACCAACAGAGCCAATGTCTTTCTTTCGGAGGCTAGTCAGGTACGTTTGTTTCCTTCTTGTGTATTTCCTTTTGCTTATTCTTGACTTGAGACTAAGATCTAATTCTTGCCCACAACTCTTTGGCTCGGCCTACAGGCTGGCTGTTTCTTTTATAGCCCATACCCAGACTTGGCAATTGGCGGAATCCCGTGTGGAGCAGCTGGAGACTCAGCTTCGTCGCGCGTAGCTGGTCTTGAACGAGGAGACTTTGAGTGGGCTGCGGGCTGAGAATTTGTCCCTCCAAGACCATTTGGCCCACTCGGAGGCGCGACTCGAGGAGACCCAGACGGAGCTTGACTCGACAACCACGGCGGTGGCCCAAGCGCAGCATCAGGTCATAAATGTGGAGTATACGGAGTACAAGGCCTGGGCCCTTGAGGGCTAGGCTTGGGATGAGCTAGCCAAGGCCAAGGCAGAGCTCCTGGAGGTGGCCCAGTTACCTTCCGCTCTGCACGCCGATTTGACCGCCAAGGAGCAAGAACTGGCTGCCCAAGCAAAGAGATTCGAGGCCTTGACGACCCAGCTGGCGCTGCGAGACGGGGAGCTGAGCGTCCGATCGGGAGAGCTCGATCAGCTTAAGGGGCGACAAGCCACCTGTGAGGCGGAGCTGGAGGCGGCTCGGAATAAACTAGAGGAGCTCCGGGCCTACAGAGCGGGGGAGGTGGCTCAGTGGGACTCTTGGAGGGTTGAGTATCTCAACTCCCGGGAGTTCAGCGAGCAACTGTCAGGGAGGCTGTGTCCTATGCTTAAGCAGCAAATGCTCAATATCGTTGAGCAGCTAAAGCATGGCGGACACCTTCCGCCCGACCTCCCGGTCAACACCGTCAAGCTGTCCGGGTTGACTCGGGGGATGGAGGAGGTCTTCCGACCCTTTGAGTGAGGTCGGGGTTTTTTTTCTTTATTTTACTTTTGTAGGGGCCTAGCCACCATTTTGTAATGAGACTGTTTTTAATGTAAATCCTTTTTCTTCTATGTATTTTTCGCGTCTGGGTATTGGTGTTTCAGGCTAGGGCTCAAATCTTACTTTCTTCTCGTGAGATTGGCTCGGGTAGGCTACCGACTGAGCCGACCCAAGGGCCCTGACCTCGCTTAAGTCCCGGCTAAGGACTAGTCCCTAAGTGGCGTGCCAGTTCGGGGGACAGCCATTGCGGATCGACTTATGTTTAGGAACCAGGGATCACCCCGTTGTTTGACAAAGCCTGATGATACTTGCTCGGTCGTTGAGGGCTTGTGCGCTTGGTCGGCCGGTTCCTCAAGGAGCGTGGGTCGCCACACGTCCGGAGTGGGGCCGAGTCGCGGGATGTGTGGGGTCATACCCATTTATAACTCACACAGGGCGAGAGTTTGCTACTCAGTCGGATGCATCCCAGGGAGCATGGGCCGTCACACGTCTGGATTGGGAGCCGAGCCGACGGGGGCGTGGGAGCATGCCCCCCTTATAACTCGCACGGGGCGAGAGTCTGGCTACTCGGTCGGATGCATCTCAAGGAGCGTGGGCCGCCACACGTTTGGGATGGGAGTCGAGCCGAGGGGGGGCGTGGGAGTATGCCCACTTATAACTCGCACGGGGCGAGAGTCTGGCTACTTGGTAGAATGCGTCCCAGGGAGTGTGGGCCGCCACGCACCCGGACTGGGAGCTAAGCCGGGGGGCGTGAGAGCATGCCCACTTATAACTTGCACGGGGTGAGAGACTGGTTACTCGGTCGGATGCATCCCACGGAGCATGGACTACCACGCATTCAGACTGGGAGCCGAGACGAGGGGGCGCATGGGAGCATGCCCACTTATAACTTGCACGGGGCGAGAGTCTGGCTACTCGGTCGGATGCATCCTAGAGAGCGTGGATTGCCACACGTCCGGACTGGGAGTCGAGCCGAGGGGGGGCATGGGAGCATGCCCACTTATAACTCGTACAGGGCGAGAGTATGGCTACTCGGTCGGATGCATCACAGGGAGCGTGGGTCGCCACGCGTCCGGACTGAGAGTCGAGCCGAGGGGGGGTGTGGGAGCATGCCCACTTATCACTCGCACAGGGCGAGAGTTTGGCTACTTGGTCGGATGCGTCCCAGGGAGCGTGGGCCGCCACGCATCCGAACTGGGAGTCGAGCCGAGGGGGGACGTGGGAGCATGCCCACTTATAACTCGCACGGGGCGAGAGTCTGGCTACTCGGTCGAATGTGTCCCAAGGATCGTGGGTCACCACGCGTCCGGACTGAGAGACGAGCCGGGGGGGCGTGGGAGCATGTCCACTTATAACTCGCACGGGGCGAGAGTCTGGCTACTCGGTCGGGTGCATCCCAGGGAGCGTGAGCCGCCACGTGTCCGGACTGGGAGCCCAGCCGAGGGGGAGGCGTGGGAGCATGCCCACTTATAACTCGCATGGGGCGAGAGTCTGGCTACTCGGTCGGATGCGTCCCAGGGAGCGTGGGTCGTGCGTCCGGACTGGGAGTCGAGCCGAGGGGGCGGGGGAGCATGCCCACTTATAACTCTCATGGGGCGAGAGTCTGGCTACTCGGTCGGGTGCATCATAGGGAGCGTGGGCCGCCACGCATCCAGACTGGGAGCCGAGCCACAGGGAGACGTGGGAGCATGCCCACTTATAACTCGCACGGGGCGAGAGTCTGGCTACTCGGTCGGGTGCATCCCAGGGAGCGTGGCCCGTCACGCGTCCGGGCTGGGAGTCGATCTGAGGGGGGCATGGGAGCATGCTCACTTATAACTCGCACTGGGCGAGAGCCTGGAGTGCTTGCCACTTGTCCCAGAATATGACTCTTCCACTATCCTTGCAGGGTTACAGAGTACAATTATTTTAATCGCCGGCTCAGTAGAAGTTTCCCCCGGTCGGCCTGTCCGAGATCACATGTACTCCTCCTCGAACGGCATTCTACCGATTGGCCTGCCGCTCGTCCACTTTGCCCAACTCGGCTAGTCCCCCTTGTGGGAACAAACTACGAGCGATCGGGGGATCCTGCATGGATTCTTCGGTGGTCGGGGCGATGGTCCGATCTCCCCGACCCGAGCCGCTCCCAGGGGAGACTTGTCGTCCTTGTCCTCGCGTGGCAGTGGCAGGAGCTCGACTTTTGCCGATCTGTTGGCATTCCTCCGTGTCGTAGGTGTGGCTATGGTGAAACGCGCAGTAGGGTCTCCACCGGGTCGGCAAACACCCCTGAGCCACTTTTTGCACCTGTTGACGCTCTATCCCCGCTCGGTCTGTGGATCCCTGTGGGCTGCAGATGGGCCCGCCCGGCGATCGGCTGGTCTGTGCAGGATTCGGGGGCAGCGCGTTGACCGACTCCTTTTTCGAGCGGTCTGGGCTTCCTCCACATTGATATATTTGACAGTCTTTCCCAGCAAGCTGTCAAAGTCTTTTGGTGGTTTCCTGATAAATGAACGGAAGAAATCTCCCTCCGGCAGTCCTTGGGAGAAGGCGCTGATCAGCACCTCTGGTGTGGCGGTCAGCACGTCCAATGCCACCCCATTAAATCTCTTGATGTAGGCCCGGAGTGATTCCTTCGAGCCCTGCTTTAGGGCGAACAGATTAATACTTGTCTTGTGGTGCCTTCGGCTGCTGACGAAGTGCTGGAGGAATGCCCTCCAAAGCTTGCGATCGACCCATTGGGGAGTTGGCCGAACCATCGTTGAGCAGGTCCCGAGAGCGTTGTCAAGAACGCCCTGCATTTCACGCCTTCAGGATACTAGTGCAGCAGGGTTGCACTTTCGAACTTCATCAGATGCTCCTCGGGGTCAGTGGCTCCAGCGTATTCGAGCATGGTGAAGAATCGGAGATGCTTGGGAACTGGATCCTCCAGAATCCAAGAGGAGAAGGGGCTACGTACCAGAGCGGTCGGTGACACGTCGGCTGGGGCATTCCCCTTTTCGAGACGTGGCCTATGCGTCCGACTGGATGTGGATGCCTTGATTGGCGCGGACTCATCCTCGTCGTCTTGACCTCGGTCGAAAGCTGTGGGGAAGGGGCCAAGCCCCTTCTGGTCGGGCAGCCCTTCCCCGACCTCCGGAGGGGCCGGGCGCCAATGGCTCAGGAAATCGAGCTGCCGAGCTACCAGCTTGCGATAGCCTCTGAGGGGTTTTCCGAGCCCGGGTGGCTATCAGAAGCTCGTACTCCTCGGGTGTAACGACCATCATGACTCGGTTGGGATCTTCCATCGTGCACTTCCAATTAGGCTGAATTGTCCCTTCTTCTAGCGTTAAATTTGATCCTGTCACGAAGTGGGGTGGACTCCCCAAGAGTGAGACGGTCTCCCGAGCGCCACGAGTGGCTGATGCTGGCTCCATTCTGCGAGAAAATGACCATTAGCAAACCCGTCGGGAATGATCCCCGGCCAGACCCTCCGATGGTCAAGTGAGTATCCGCAGGAATATAGTAAAGCAAAGGAAGTAGTAGACGGGGGCACGATTGCGCATATCTGCGGAATGAGGAGGGAGGGGCTTATATAGCCGAGGGAGCTGACAATTCCTATCTATGTCAATCACCTTTCGGTACCCGCATGAGACAGGGATGTGGGTGTTTGTCAACTCACAGGAAAGCACCGATCGGCGTCGCTCTGTTGGACCCATCGAAGGGCGGCATGGCGTGGGGTGCTTGGGTAGTACAGTAGTACAGAGTCAGCGAGATATCCGCGACGTGTGCCATGAATGAGTAAAGCTCGCGCTAACCCCCGTATCACAATCGTACATATGATACCCTGGAGTGGAGGTGGCGTAAGGAAGGACCGGTCTTGAGATCGGTTGACGACCAACTGGCCCGAGTGATATCGGGCGAGTCGGGTGCAATGTCTCCGAGTGACGCAGGGTACGTCATGAGTTGGGGGGGGCACGGAGATGTATTCGATTTGCCCGTTCTTGGGTCACCGGGGTGAGCTGGGGGATGCTTAGACCTAACCCACCCGACCTATCCCTGGGTCGGGCCTTCATTGGTCCGTCCTCTATCAATCGCCGTGTATTATTCAAGTTAGGGTCGGCTCCTCTATGTCCTCGAGTAAGTTGGACCAGGCTGGACTCTATTGGCCTGACTGTCCGCCTGAGTCCTTTGGTTCACCTGGACTCTAGGGGTCTCAGTCTCGACTCCATCCAGACGCGGCACCAGGTTGGCCGGTCGAGCTACCCGTGAATTAGGCTGGGATCATATATGTTTAATGTTTTTAAGAGTATTATTTCAAATTAAATTTAAAAAGTACGTCTTGTTTTTTTATTTACTTGGATGATATTACGAAAACACCTTTGATGGAAAAGATTCGAAAGAATTTGAAGAAGGCGGGAATTGATGGAAGGTGCCAGAGGAGGAAAGCCGCATTTTTGAATTGACATGCATGGTACTCCTCCAGGTCTATCATGCTGTTGTACTTCTTAATTGAAGCGGTTAGAAATTGGACGATGACCCCCATTCTAAGATAATTGAAAATAAAGATGGCCACTCGGAGTCCTACAACCTTCTTAGCAAGCAGTTTTGACGGGCTCCCTCTCACAATGAGGAGGTGTGCATGGCTATTCTCTGGAAAGTTTGCATCTAGATTCTTAGATCGAGCGTATGCTATCGACACTTCAACCTTCCACTTCAATTGTGGGAGACACATATCACCGTATCACTTTCTTCGTAGTGGTCCTGATCAACTACGTAAGTTGCCTCATTAAAACAGGGCCTATAGTTGTGTCTAGCGCCCAATCCTGCTTCACCTAGCTTAATTACCCAAGGAGCAATTGCCCACGCAGGATGCTACCTCAGCCTACGCCAATGTTGCCCAATGAAACTGTGTTGGAGAGTAGAGGTGATAAAGTCAGCATAAACTTGCTATCGTCTAGCTAAGCGCCACAAGTCCTACCGATCGACAACCCTTTGCCCTGTTAGAAGCGTTTGTCTATCATCGGGCACAGTTGTTATGAACGCTCGTCTACTCCGGAGGAATCTCACTCGAGAGGGATGTTTCTAAGGAGTCAACTATTACGAGAATATTTTCAGTCGTGGATGTTTCCAAAGTCTGCTATTGTGGGGTATGTCTCTAAGGTTTAAGGAGATATTCTCGATCAAGAATATTCCTAAGATGTGAGTTAATACTTGAATGTGCCGATGCATGGATATCCCTGATCGAAAGAAAAACGATTAATAAGATTTTTTTAATCTCGGACGATCGATCCGGTCTCATAGAAATTTTTCACCGGTCACTAGGATAAATCGGGAAGCGCTTACAGCGTGCGATTTAGAAGTCTAGCGTCCCAGGATTTGAGTTTATTTGAAGGAAAATTTCTTACAAATACGCTGTAGCTGTGGATATCCCTGATCGAGAATATTATGATAGTGTGATTTGACCCAAATAAACTGATGGGGTACTTCCCCCATCATATCAATATATAGTGATTGATCCCGGGCCAGTTTGCGTGTAGCCTGGCCCAGCAGCCTGGCGCTTAGTCAGAAAGAAGAAGGTTAGGGGGCTGGAAAGGCTCGTCGGATCGAAGTCGCGCGGGTTAGGGCCTTCAGTCAGGTACGTGGCGTCCCACGTCCCTCGAGATCGATCCGGCCCAAGCTCGGACGCTCAGGCTCTAAACCCCCTCTAGGTTTGGCTCCCAGCCGACGCGTGGCGGCCCGCGCTCCTGGGGTAAGCCCAAACCAGAGGGGGGGATTTACTGAATACACTGCCATTCAGTGCCCCAGTCAACACCCTCATAGGCCCGCAGCTGGCCTCGCCATTCAGTGCCCCAGTCGGCACTCTCATAGGCTCTCAGCTGGCTTCGCAATGCAGTGCCCCAGTCGGCACCCTCATAGGCCCGCAGCTGGCCTTGCCATTCAGTGCCCCAGTCGGCACCCTCATAGGCCCTCAGTTGGTCTCGCCATTCAGTGCCCCCAGTCGGCACCCTTATAAGCCCTCAGTCTGTCTTAGCGGTAACACAACCACTCCCTGGCACCAGATTACCGGAAGTTGTACGGGGTCGGCGCAAGACTGAGGTCATCCTGGTCTCAAACGACGGATATCACGCTGAGGTATTGATCTTCCTGCCACTCTATGTCCCCCCGTACCGCGACCACCTACACTGGTGTCAGGTTGTGCGGCGCCAAAAGCCGCCAGTCATTAAGTTGACAATGCCCCTTTCCTTAACCGGGTATGTGCTACTTTATCCTGCCACCTCTGGGCATGCATCACCTTGTCCTCGCTATATGGCAGCAAGTGGCAGGTGGGGCAGGAGCTGTCAGCTTCCCCGGCTATATAAGCCTCCACATTTCGCATCTCTCAGGTACGCGCGATAGTGCATTCCATACTGTTCCATTGCTTTCCATCGCACCGTCGAGTACTGACTTGACCGTCGGAGTGCCTAGCCGGGGACTTTTCCCGACGGGTTCTAACGGTCTCTGTCTTGCAGGCTAGAGGCAATCCAGCTCAGTAAACCACTTCGACGATCTCGTGCTCCTCGGAGACCCATCCAACTATACGGGCATCCAACTCGCTTCGCGACAGGATCAGTGATATTTTTTAAATACATATATAGTTATCATTCAGTTTTCCAAATTAGAATTGAATTTCTTTAAAATATTTTATTTTCCTAAACTAAAACTAATTTATATTAAAAAATCATTTAAACAGACACAATTTCTTATTACATTTTATTTTTTTTAAGATTTAGTTTTCTGGATCGCATTTTTATTTTACATTTATGGGAAATGAAATTGAAAATTTCAAACAAAAAATATTTTTCAAATTGTTATTGTTTTCATGCGACCCACAAAATAAATTAGACTGCTTTATATAATTTAATCCCTTTTTTTCTTGAGTTTATTATCTCCCTGTTAATTATTTTTTGTGAGCTTAATATTTTTAATGGGAAAAAAATTGAGCGTGTCTGTCAGACAATCTCGAGACCACCCCAACAGATAGAGGTTCTGCTGAGAACAATCCTCTACCGCCATTAGTCCAAAGAGATCGAAGCCGTTAATCAAGCTGTGAACCCGAGATCCTTGGTCATCAATCAGATTGCGTTGCCTGTCTCCTTAACACTCAAGATACAGTTCGAAGAGCCTAGAGAACACATCCTGTTCAAGTAAGGTCGTGGCCAACTCTGCGACTGCCGCAATAATAAACACTTAATCTACAGTTAAAATAACGGATCTGGGACTAATATTAAGCATCTAAATCTAAGTGATGCGCGCCTAATTAAAATCCAGGTTTTTCTGGCAAATTAAAAATCACAAATTCCGTGATAAAACGAGGTCATTAACAAACGATAAAACATCACCAACTTTGTTTTTGGAAATATATTAAGAAACAAGAAATAGATGACAAAAGAATATAAATAACAATTTTAATAACAATTTTACCGAGCGAAACTTTGTGTATGTTTAATGTTTTTAAGGATATAATTTTTAATTAAATTTAAAAAGTACGTCATCATTTTACTTACTTTGACGATGTTACGAAAACACCGTCGACGTTAAGGATTCGAAAGAGCTAGAAGAAGGCGGGAATCCGACGAGACCAACCGCCGTCTCTATATCAACCCCGTAGCACCTTCCAGTCCGCCGCTTCGCTTCTCCTTTCTCGTCATTTTCTCGAATCCCTCGGCGATGACCACGGCAGCTCTGATGCGGCTACGAGATCGCGAATGGCCCTCCTCCAAGGAATTCGTCGCCCCGGTACTACCTGACCTCCCTTCCCCTGTTCCTCCTCCTCCGCTTACTCGAATCAATCCCGCAATCTGGTCTCAGAGATGGGATCTTTGTCTCGAAGGGCGACCAATTCATTCCGACGCGGAGCTCAATGAACCTCGACTTTGCGCAGTCCTCGCTGATGGAAAGGCGGCGATCGCGAGTGACCACCGCGGCTGATCGCCCATGATCTTGGGCCCTAAGGTATCGCAAATTTGTGTAATTCGGGGTTAATTGAGGGATTAGGGTTTTTACGCGTTTTCTGCTAATGTGTCTTGATTCTGCTGCGATGAGAGCAGGATGAGTATAGGAGGAGGGTGGAGGATAACTTGAGATGGCAGCCCGAGAAACTCAAAGACCAGTTCGGGTCTTGTGGAGGAGATGCTGAAGGAGGATCTGGAGCCATCCAAATCTGCTTGTCGCATCCGTCGTATTTCTAAGGTAATTCTTTGTTCTTTGAATCAGTGATGTCGATATTATGGATTATGCTACTTTAAACGCACAAAAATCGTTTGGTTCTTTCCCCAGGATCTTGAAATCTTTCTTAATTCTCTGTTTTGCTGTCAGACTGAATTAAGTTCATCCACGCTAGTTGCTGAGTTGTTTTCTAATCTCTGAGATATTTCAAACTTTTTTTGTTGCATTTCTACTCTGTTCGACTTAATGGAATGAAACTTTATGATTCAATTTCAGTATGACAGTCCACAAATCATCATTTCAACTTAATTCTCTGTTTGCTCTAGTAAGCAAGAAGACAAGCGTCGCTTAATCTGGTATAAATGTATTAGAAAATTTCTTGTACAAAATGATGTAGATGATTATATCGTTCAAAAACCACTTGTTAAGTAACATTTCTGCTTTCTTTTAGCAGTCACTCATTTGGAAATAAAGTTCATATTCGACTTTTATTTTAATGGAAAATTTAGTCTCCAGAACTAGTACTGGATGCACCGGAAATCCTAGATGATTTCTATCTCGCCCTTTTGGACTGGGGGAAGAAGAATATCTTGACAGTTTCTTTGGGGATGTTCCGAAAACTAATTGCGTGGATGGAGATGACGTCCAGTGATGCGAATTTTCTGTTGAATTAGGGCCGGCGAGATGACTAAGATCTGAGATCCAAAATTACAAGAAAAGAATGTTAGAATAACACCGGGAATGATCCCGATGATTGCCACTCCGATGCTCAAGTCAGAGATTAGGGATGACAAGTTGGCAGAATAGAGAGAGATGAGTCTAGAGAATTGCGCAAACCTTTTCTCAGATGCTCGTGAACTCCTTTTATACTCTTTGGCTCTGCTCCTTCATTTTTCCCAATTATTAATGATATTAATGATATCTCCTTTATGACTGTGATTATTATCAATTATTTGAGACTATTATTAGGGTCTTACGTATACGTTTTCATTTCCTCCTCATCATTAATATTGCTTTTTTATATCCTGGCAGCGCCTTAAAGGGTATAATTCGTATATATGGTGTGAATGGAAAAGAGGTAATATTGCTTAAAGTGATAAAGCCTAATATTATTATCATGTTTCCATTCATGTGGGGGATTGTTATATATCTTAGGATATATGGTGTGAATGGAAAAGAGGTGGAGGGACTTTTAGTCCCACATTGTTACTTTCTCTTGAGTAGAAAGTGAGGAGGAGAATAAAAGGGCCCCCTTGAGAGGGGGGGCTTTAGTCCCACATTGGGAGTTTAAGGCAAAATATTTGGTTTATATTGTATCACAAGCATGGTAGTTGTGAACAAATGCTAGGGGAGAGGCTCTCTCTCACGCGTGGGTGCGCAGGGGGGGTGCAAATCCAGGGCCCGGATTTGTACTGAACCAAGTGAACTCGTGTGCATGCACGACCCGCGCACGTCGAATGTCGGACCGGTCGGGGCAAAATTTGTCCAAGCAGATGAGCCAAAGTTTTGCCAATTTGATTTTTGCTCGAATGTAAAAAAGTGATGAAGTACTTATTCCCACCACGCGTCGGTGTGCCTTTAAGGTCACATACGTCGGTGTGAATTAGGCCGAGAGGTTCGGTGCTTCTTTCAACGTGTTGAAAGGATGACCTAGTCAACTTCGCTTCAACACAAGTCTCACACTTGTGTGTCGGGTCAAGGTGGAATGTCGGTATGCTTTGCATGTTCATTAATCTACGAATCACATCGTAATTCACATGTCCTAGTCTACCATGCCATAAACACGAAGACTCAAGCATATAAGTGGAAGAGCTTTCAGTTTTATTTATCTTAGGCTTAATGGCCATTACACTGAGCTTAAACAGCCCATCAGATACATAGCCCTTTCCTACAAACATTCCCTTCTTCGACAGAACAACTCTGTCGGACTCAAACACAATGCGAAAGCCATGCTTGCTTAAGAGTGATCCGGACACTAGATTCTTTCGAATCTCCGGAACATACAGTACATTGGTTAGAGTCAGGTCCTTGCCCGAGGTCATCTTCAGCACCACCTTCCTTTGGCCCACGATGTCCGAGGTTGCCGAGTTCCCCATGAACAGCTTCTCTCCACTAATTTCTTCAAAATTGTGGAGCAGCTCCTTATTACAGCATACATGTCTGGTGGCTCCAGTATCGATCCACCATTGCCGCGGGTTTGAACCCACCAGGTTCAACTCGGAGACCACAGCGCAGAGGTCTTCCATTTCTGGTCCCTCGTTCAGGTTGGCCTCCTGCTTCTTCTTCGGTTTCTTACATTCCGAAGATTTGTGGCCCACTTTGCCACAGTTGTAGCACTTCCCAGAGAACTTCTTGGCGATGCCTCCTTTGGGTGCCAGCTTGGAAGATTTAGAATTCTTCCGTTTCGAGCTTTGTCCGTGCTCGACCACGTTGGCTTTCACAGTAGCCTGAGAGAATAGTTTTCTCTCCGAACCCTTGTTGTCTTCTTCGATGCGAAGTCTCACAACAAGTTCCTCCACGTTCATCTCTTTCCGTTTGTGCTTCAGATAGTTCTTGAAATCCTTCCAGCCGGGGGGCAGCTTCTCAATGATGGCTGCTACTTGGAAGGTTTCACTCAGAACCATACCTTCTGAGTGGATCTCATGTAGGATCACCTGAAGCTCTTGGACTTGGCTGATCACAGTCTTAGTGTCAACCATCTTGTAGTCCAAGAATCGGCCCACGATGAACTTTTTGGCCCCAGCATCCTCCGACTTATATTTCTTGTCCAGGGACTCCCATAGCTCCTTAGCCGTTCTCTTCATGCTGTACACAACATACAGCGAGTCGGCCAGACAGTTGAGAATGTAGTTTCGGCATAGGTACTCAGAATGAGTCCAAGCCTCTACCACAACAGCCTCAGCTTGCTCGGGAGGGTCCTCGGTCAAGAACCGAGCCAAATTGAGCGTGGTCAGGTAGAAGAGCATCTTCTGCTGCCACCTCTTGAAGTTCAACCCAGTGAACTTCTCTGGCTTTTCCCCATGGTTGATCGGGGCATTCCCGATCGGGGCGGAGGGGGCCTGGTGATGAGTCTGTTTCACCTCAACACGTTCCGTGGCCATCTCAACAGAATCGGTTCTGTTTCAAGATTGTTGGAGGATTTTTCCGAGATTTTATACTAAATTGAAATTACAAAAACAATTTCAACTTATCTCTGTTGAGTGGCCGAGTTGAAAACCGAAGCTGTCGAGTGAGATCCGAGTGGCCGAGTGAGGTCCGAGTGGAATCTCCCGACCCGAGCAGGTTTTCCCGAGTGGCCGAGTGAGATCCGAGTGAAATCTCCCGAGCGGCCGAGTGAGCTCCCGAATGAAGTTTCCCGAGCGGCCGAGTGAGCTCCCGAGTGGCCGAGTGAGCTCCCGAGCAGCAGTAGGACGTCTCCCGACCGGGGAGTTGCTGAGGCCTGCGCAGCGCAGTTTCCTTGAAACAGATTCGTCCTCCTCCGGCGGTGCTTCGAGGCTCAGATGGACTTCCGTCTCTCAGGATACAACAGCAGACCACGGGCACAACGGAGCACTCGTTGCTCGTGGCGAACTGAGGAGGTACCCGACTGCTATCAGCGGGGTCGGGAGCGAGGTGGAGTGGAGAAGAATTTCGCACTGCGTCTCTGCCTGTGCGTCTCTGCCTTTGCTCTCGGTCACGGCCTCCTTTTATAGGCTCAGACCTCGCAGTATTAAATGACGAATTAATCGTCATTTAATGGCATTTACCCGACCAGATCCAAACGTCTGGGGGTTACTGATCTCGCATTAACCAAAATTAATGCATCAGTTACATTCGAGCAAAAATCAAATTGGCAAAACTTTGGCTCATCTACTTGGACAAATTTTGCCCCGGCCGGTCCGACATTCGACGTGCGCGGGTCGTGCATGCACACGAGTTCACTTGGTTCAGTACAAATCCGGGCCCTGGATTTGCACCCCCCCTGCGCACCCACGCGTGAGAGAGAGCCTCTCCCCTAGCATTTGTTCACAACTACCATGCTTGTGATACAATATAAACCAAATATTTTACCTTAAACTCCTAATGTGGGACTAAAGCCCCCCCTCTCAAGGGGGCCCTTTTATTCTCCTCCTCACTTTCTACTCAAGAGAAAGTAACAATGTGGGACTAAAAGTCCCTCCACCTCTTTTCCATTCACACCATATATCCTAAGATATATAACAATTGGATGGGCATACTGATAGAGTTTTGTACCTTTCCCAGGTGAGGAAATTGAACGACAGCACAATTGCAAACTCACGCTTCCATTTGAATAAGTTAGTTATTGGGTTTTCTTCATCATAGAGCTCCGACGGATCTACGGTGGTGTCGGCTGCTGCCGATGAAACCATTCGTTTTTGGAGAGTGTTTGAACCGCCTGTATCGACGAACTCCCGGCTTAATGAGGTTCTACTATTGTCTTTGAAAAAATGCACATAAAAAATGCTGTGTTGTCATATTTACAATTAATTGTCTTTTTTGATAGGGATGAGCATCTCGGGATGGACATGTGGCACGGGAGAACTACGTGGCAGGACCCACCGAAGTAGTGCCCCGAGGTCGGACCGACAATCGAGCTCCCGATACTACCTCGGGAGAATAGAAGAAAGCCCCCGAGGTTAAACCGGAATCAGGCTCCCGAGACTGTCTTGGGAAAACGGATGAAGGCCTTGAGGTCACTTCGGGAGATGAGACTCCGAGACTAACTCAGGAGAGTGGAGCCTAAAAATCAATATAGAGATCAGAAAGTCCGATTTCAAGTATCCGTTCCTCCTTCTAGAACAGGAAAGTCGTCAGGTAATTATTGATTGTAATGCACGGTAATTAAGGTCTTAATGATTGCAATAGTCGTTACCAAAAGAGCGAATATTTATCAAGTAACCAATAATTAAGGAACGTAGAGACACGTGTGATGAAGACCTCAGGTATATAAGATACTTCGACATCCGGGTAAAAAGAGTAAGCTTTTCAAAATTATAGCAAGTTGATTCCTCGTTGTCGTCTGAAAAAGAAAGAATTATGACTTGAGCGTCGGAGAGGGCTCTATCGGGAAATCTTCCGGTGCATCCCCTTTAACGCTCGTGTTAATCTCGCAGGCACGAACATCCTCTCCCCATCACCGTCGCTGTGGGCTGCGCTTTGGTGACTCGCCGTCCCCGTCGTTCGCTTTCGGAACCAGTTTGGCGTCGTATGTGGGAACATTAAAGCACCAGAAGGAATACCGTGATGGCAGATCCAGAGGGACAACCCATCATTTTGACATGGGAGAAGTTGGATCGTTTAGACGTCAACGTCGTCAGAGGAGAGCTGAAGCAGTATCAGATGGAGTAAGCCACCTCGCAACGGGTGGCTCCGGTGCAGGTTGAACTCCCAAGAATGTCGGCCTCACACCACCGAAATCGAAGATCCATCTCGCCACTAGTGGGATCGGCAATGACAATCCCAGTGCCCCGGCGAGATTCCATGGAAGAAATGGAGAAGGCATATTTCGTCGCCTCCAGCATTTTACGACAGGAGGAAGGACCGGGAAAGGTCAAGGCCTCCAAAGCTCTCCAGAAGTCTCCCCCTACACCATTTTCACTGGACATTGTAACGGATCCCATGACCAACCAATTTTGCGGTCTAAGAATTGTTGATTACGAGGGGTAGATAGATCCGGAGGACCACATCTGCAAGTTCGAAACGCGACTCTGTTACACCAATACTCAGATGGTGTGAAGTGTCGGGTGTTTTGAACACCTTATCAGGGGCCGCCTAGAGATGGTTTTAGATGCTGCCCAAGAATTCAATAAACTCTTTTTTGAAATTTAAGATCGTCTTCCTGCATCACTTCAATAGTAGCCGACGATACCAAAAGACGGCTTTGAATCAGTTCACCCTCAAATAGAAGACCAAAGAACTGCTAAAGGACTATATCCAGCGGTTCAATCGAGTGACTCAGGACGTGCCAACCGCCACATCAGAGATTCTCATCAGCGCCTTCATGCAAGGACTCTCTGAAGGTTATTTCTTTCGATTGCTGGTGAAGAAGCCATCGGCCAGCTTTGATGACTTATTGGGGCGTTCGGTCAAGCACGTCAACGTTGAGGAGGTGCAGCACGCCCATCGCAAAGATTCGACGGGCGTCCCTATTCAAATCTCAGTACAATCCGAGAAGAGAGAACCACCCGCTCCAACTCGAGCAAAATATCCTCACTCCGATAAGGATTATTGGGCCGGCAAGAAGAGGGTAGTGGAGACGGTCGATACCGAGGGACCCGAGCCACCAAAACAGTACTGTGACTTTTACGATAGTACAACGCATTCTATAGAAGAGTGTTACATCCTGAAGAAGAGGAGATCTAAGGATACAGACGCTAAGCCCCGCAAAAGGTGGAACAAAGTGGGGCATCGATGGCGATCTCCTCATCGAAGCCCTTCCCCTTATCGACGACAATCGGGGGAGGACGAGTCCAGGCATCGGTCCCGGTCACCCTCGAGAGGAAGGAGTCGGGAGATAATGTCCCACCAGTCTATCTCCCGGAAAGGGTTCCCATGAAAGGTAAGACTCTAGCTCGTGGACCTCTATCGGGTCATGTAGGAGTAATCTCAGGAAGTCCGACTGGAGAAGACTCTCATCGGGCATGGAAGGTCCATACCCGCCGGCTGGAAAATTACTCCATCGGGACGGATAAGGAAAAGTGTCAGGGCCCTGCCATTTCCTTCGGCCTTGACGATTTACAGGACGTGGAAGCCCCTTATAAAGATGCATTGGCAATCCTCGCCCAAATAACTAATTACGAGGTTAAACGCATCTTCGTGGATACAGGTAGCTCCGTCAACATCCTGTATAAGGCGGCTCTGGACCAGTTACAGGTCAACGAGGATGAGTTGCATCCTGTCTCTACCTCGCTCTTCGACTTCACCGGATACAAAGTACAACCGATAGGACAGATCTCCCTGTCTCTATCGCTGGGGAACGACACACTACAGAGGACAAAGAGGACTTCCTTCATGATCATGGATGCCCCATCGTCCTACAATGCCATCCTGGGGCGACCGACGCTCATCCTATTTCAGGCGGTTGTCTCAGTCTACCACTAGAAGATCAAATTTTCGATTGAGAAGCAAGTGGCTGAAGTCAAAAGAGACCAGCTGGCTTCCCGGCGGTGCTACAGTGGGGAGGTCAGAGTAGAAGCCCCCAAAAACCCGAGGGCGTGTGAAGCATTGCAAATCAACCTGGTCAATCCTCGAGACGAAGAAGGAGCTAAAGATGAATGCAGGGAGGTCGAATGCGAAGAGGTCCAAATTTATCCTCAACAAGCTGGAGGAATCACAAGAATTGTCGTTGATCTTGTGCCAGAACTGAGAAGTCGAGTGATTAGCTGCTTAATGGACCATCGTGACGTGTTTGCATGGGCTACTGAAGAAATCAAGGGAGTCCCCCATTCCTTGGCCACGCATCGGTTGCATATAACCCCAGAAGCCCGGTCGGTGAAGCAGAGGCGAAGACACTTTGCACCCGAGCAAGACAAGATAATCAGGGAGGAGGTCGAAAAGTTGTTGAAAGCCGGACATATCAGAGAAGTCCAATTCCTAACTTGGTTGGCAAAGGTTGTATTAGTCCCTAAGCCCGAGGGTAAATGACGGGTCTGTATTGATTTTCAAGATTTAAATAAAGTCTGCCCTAAAGACTTTCGACTGTGAATTTATTTCAATGTTGGATGCATATCAGGAATACCACCAGGTTCCCCTTGCTCGGGAAGACCAAGAGAAGGTCAGTTTTGTAATGGTAGATGGTATTTACTGCTACAATATCATGTCGTCCGGGTTGCGCAATGCAGGGGCAACCTATCAGCGAATGATGGATAAGGACTTCCACCACCAGATCGGGAGGAACATTGAAGTATATATAGATGATATCCTAGTCAAGACTGAGAAGGGGAGGGATATGATAGTCGACCTAGAGGAAACATTCGCTATCTTGAGGGTCAACCGACTGAAACTAAACCCCGCTAAATGTTTGTTTGGGGTGAAGAGTGGTCAGTTCCTCGGATACATGGTGACCGAAAGAGGAAGTGAAGATAATTTGGAGAAAGTGTCATCCCCTCGAAATTTCAAAGACGTACAACAACTGAATGACAGAATTACAGCTCTATCCCAGTTTATCTCCAGATCTGCTGACAGAACTTTGTCATTTTTCAAAATTCTGAGGAAAGCTGTCAAGTTTGAATGGGATGATCAATACGAGAGGGCTTTTACAGATTTAAAAGCATATCTCTCTGAACTCCCTATCGTATATAAGCCGCGGGAGGGAGAAATGCTATTTGTTTACCTGTCCGCAATTGAGCAAGCCGTGGGTTCTGCGCTTATTCGGGAGGAAAGTTCTACTCAGTATCCCGTCTATTTCTTTGGGCACCTCCTGAAAGATGCAGAAACACGGTATACCACCCTGAAGAAACTGGCCTACGCCTTAGTACTGATGGCCCAAAAACTGAGATCATATTTTTGACGCATCCCATTGTGGTGCTCACTAATAATCCACTCAGGTACATCCTTACAAATCCAAAGGCCTCAGGATGATTGATCAAGTGGATGATAGAGTTGAGCGAGTATGGGATTGAGTGCCATCCTCGTACTGCTATCAAGGCTCAAGCTCTAGTCGACTTTATGCTTGAAGCCGTCCTAGGACCTGAAGCTGACGAAATACGGAAAATTTATGTTGATTACTCCTCCAACAACAAGCATAGTGGGGTCGGAGTTCTGATGATTTCTCCCAAAGGAGATGTCCTACAACTATCTATTTGACTCAACTTCCGAGCCACCAATAATGAAGTCGAATATGAGGCGATCCTAGCGGGGCTCCAAGCCGCCAAGCAAGTGGGAGCTGCTTGGGTAATCTTGCACTCAGATTCTTAGCTCGTAGCTCAGCAGCTAAATAGAGAGTTCAAAGTTAAAAATAAGCGCCTGTAGAGGTATGTGACCATATATGAGCAACTGAAGTCTTCTTTCACTGAAGTTGTTCTCTAGAGAATAGCCCGAGCTAATAATGTCACGCCCCGAGACCCTGGAGCCGTTGTTCCAATATATAATCGGACATCACCTCCCCGGTCCGGCGGACAATTTACACAAACACACAGATACAAATAGCACAACCACGCACTTAAATGGCCTCAGGCCTCAAATCCATACAGAAACAATGGATATATAACTATAACCATTGTAAAACCAAAGTACGAACTCACCTGAGCTGCCACGGGGCAGGAACAAAGCCAAAACCCCACGAAGTCCAACATAGGACTCAAAAGTACAATATCATCGAATAAAACATGAATACATGTCCAAAACATGGCAACGGAAGTAAAGTACATACGACAGGGTCCATAACCGAAAAACAACACAAAATAAAACGAAGCAGAGCTCCTCTCGAGCTGGGGACTGGCGGCTAGGGCTCTCCTGGCAGACATCAACCTGAAATTAAGGAAAATAACCAACGGTGTGAGTCCAAAGAACTCTGCGGATACCCAGAATAGATATGCATAGAAAGTTATACTAACAATAAGAGTTCCGCTAATACAGTCTCATATCAACAATAGGAAAAGACTAGTACTGAAAATACTGAGGTAGATACATACCAGAATCCATCTAACCTGAAAAGAGGGTAATAAGTACCAATGGAATATCAATAGACATATAATCTCAGATAACAAGTCTCCAGAATATGCATGTCAAACAAGTGCAGAAATCAAGTGCAGCAAACAATGCACGATGCAAAATATGCACATGGTGCAATGACATGTGTCACCCCTGACACCAGTCAGATCATCGTACACCTGTCATAGGTGACGTCTGAGAGGGTAGAGCTATGACAACTGTACGCACCCTGCCATCACTGCTCCTGAGTGACCGGGTGGACAGGATGCTGGTGGAGACTCCGCTCCTACCCCAAGCAATGGGGGAGTCAAGCTCTCATCTCCTCGTGGCTCAGTACGAGAAGGGATCCCTGGCTGCTACCACGCCCGGACTCACCCTCCAAATAGTGGCCGAACGGAGCAATCCAGGGTAAATGCACACATCCTACGATATCCACTAACCCATGAGTGGCCGTGTGCGCATATCATGTACCGGAAGACGATAGGCTCAACTATAAGGGAGTCGCTGATCGCTGGCATGCAACAATGCAGAGATGGTGTATGATAGATACACATACCTCCCTCACCAAGTCCTTAGTATACTAGGTCTTAGTCTGAATCCTATAACAGGAAATACAAGTAACCTACAAGGTATATTGGCCGGAAACTACTGATCCCTCGATGTCAAATGCAAGAGATACATCCCGATATCTAAGCATACAAATAGATATGACAATACCTGAGACTGTATGGAACTAACAGCATAATAACTCAGGGATAAACAACCAGTATCCAGAACAAGCATAATAAACCAGAATAGCGTATAAACTTACTGCTATCTATAACAGTCTATGCATAACAATATGACAATATCATCAAAGATAAGTCAAAAGATACTCGCCTCCAAGTAAGTGAAGTCCGTATCAAATGAGATAGAACCACCCGCCAATAATAAGCAGCAATAAATCCTATCAAGCTCCTGTATCAAGGATGCATTTAATTAGCTATTACACTAATGATAATCAGCTAATTAATCCCTAAACCGTGTTAGGGTCACCCCTACGCTTTCCTTTTCATTTAATCACATCTAATTAAATGGAAAGGTCCTTAACTACCCCACGTACTTAAGGTTTAGGTCTATTTCAAATTCAACACAGATCATCCAAGCTAATCTATTCTTAATCAAACTCAATACAACCTCAAGATTAACAACAGCAGAATTAACAACCTAACTCCACATAATTCAAATCAATCCGATCCAATTACCTCTTATCCTCGCTCCAAACTGCCGTAGCACACAGCAAGCAGGAGATGACGGAATGAAGCCCGATTTTGAATTTTTTAAATCTTCCGGAAATCAAGCCTGCCATCACACATACAAGGATCAACCTCGGGTTCCACTCCTCAGCCCTAGCTCTTCAGTTCCGAAATCTAATGCAAAAACATCAAGCTTACCTCAGATTCGTGAGCGCCCCATTCTATCCCAAATATCCTGGTGATCCCTGGCGAAAAGATGATCTCAAATGGCCGGCGGATAGGATTAGGATCTCTCTGCGATTAGGGCTCGACAAAGACTGGACGCAGAAGAAAGGATCTGGAGGGAGATGAGCTCGGCGAAGTTGGGGTTTGCCGAGGACTCCGGAAGAGAGGTCGCGCTGAAATGGCCGAATGAAGAGGAGGAATCGGGAGTGTGGTTGCTGCTAGGTCCCACGAACGAAAGAGAAGAACCACCTAACCTCGAAGCGGTGAGGTCGCCGGTCGATGGCTCCGACGACTTGCTATCGCTCTGCGATCGTGAGGAGGCAGGGAAACAGGGCTCAGGTTTGGCTGCGCAATCGGGCAAACTGGTCTGCCGATTAGGGTTTAGGTCGAGGTATATATGAGAGATGAACATTTTACACTTTAGTCCAACCAATTTCCATCTAATTGCAAGACCACCCCTAGGGTTTAGAATTCCTTATCCATTAAACCCTTAAACTTCGTCCCAGAGCCCGGATAATTCTAGGGATTTTTCGAAAAATTTTCCAAAGTGGAATAAATGTGTCGGATTTAATATCCTCCCCCACTAATAAAAATTTGGTCCCCAAATTTCGATATTCACTATAGTAAACAATATCAAGAAGTATGCTGATATAAATACTTAACAGTAACTAATCATACATACCTCAAGTGAGCAGGTGGGGGTAACGAGCTCGAATGACATCCTCAAGCTCCCAGGTAGCCTCCTCATCTGAGTGATGCTGCCAACCGACCTTAACAAGCCAGATTGTCTTGTTCCGTAACTGACGCTCTCGGTGACCCAAAATCCGTACAGGAATCTCCTCGTAAGTCGCGTCAGGCTGAAGTGGAACCAAGACATCCGACAACACGTGGGAAGGGTCTGGTACGTATCTCCTCAGCATCGATACGTGGAATACATCATGTACGCCGGTAATGGATGGTGGAAGAGCCAACCGATAAGCAACTGCTCCAACCCTCTCCAGAATCTGGAACGGACCGATGTAACGCGGAGCAAGCTTACCTCGGAGACCGAATCGTTTCACCCCTTTCGTGGGTGAAACTCGCAGAAATACATGATCACCTACGGAGAACTCCAGAGGTCTCCGTCTCCGGTCGGCATAGCTCTTCTGACGATCTTGCGCCTCAGATATCCTGCGTCTGATGGTACGGACTAACTCCGCCTCGTGCTGAGCTCTCTGAGGTCGTAACAGCTGGGATTTCCCAACCTCCTCCCAGAGGGTGGGTGTCCGACAAGGCCTACCATACAACGCCTCATACGGTGCCATTTGTATAACCGCATGATAGCTGTTGTTGTATGCAAACTCAACCAGGTGTAGATGATCCTCCCAACTGCTTCCAAAATCCATAACACAGGCTTGCAGTAAGTCCTCCAAGGTCTGGATGGTACGCTCTGACTGACCATCGGTCTGCGGATGGAAGGCGGTACTAAATCTGAGCTCGGTACCCATGGCCTTCTGCAGACTCTGCCAGAAGCGTGAGGTGAAACGCGGATCTCGGTCCGACATAATACTCATCGGAACACCATGCAATCGAACAATCTCTCTACATTATAACTCTGCTAGTCTGTCCAAGGAGTCTGTCCTCCGAATGGCCAAAAAGTGTGCGGATTTGGTTAATCGATCAACGATCACCCAAATCGCATCGTGTCCTCGCTGAGTCCTCAGTAATCCTACCACGAAATCCATAGTAATGTATTCCCACTTCCACTCGGGAATGGGAATACTCTGAAGTAGTCCAGCAGGTCTCTAATGCTCAGCCTTAACCTGCTGGCAAACTAGACATCTAGCTACAAAATCCGCGATGTCTTTCTTCATGCCGTTCCACCAGTAAGAACGTCTCAGATCGCGATACATGCGGGTGGCACCCGGATGGATAGCAAATCGGGAGCGATGTGCCTCCTGTAATAGCTCCTCCATAACAGGGTGTGTCTCGGGTACGCAAAGTCTCCCACGAAAATACAAGACATCCGCATCGTCTCGTGTAAAATCAGACTACTGCTCTGTGGCTGCTCGACTGCCGAGGAACTGCAGATGCTGATCGCTCGCCTGAGCCTCTCTGATCCTCGTCCGAATGGAAGACTGAGCAACAATGGTCACCAGAATACCCCTCTCAGTCTGACCCTGCTCCTCTAGACCCAACTCAGAGAAACCCTGAACTAGCTCGGTAACTGATGCCCGGAGGCAGGCCAAAGTCCCTCTGGACTTCCTGCTCTATGCGTCCGCCACAACATTAGCTTTCCCTGGATGGTAGCTAATGGTGCAATCATAATCCTTAAGGAACTCCATCCATCTCCTCTGTCGGAGATTGAGTTCCTTCTGCGTAAATAGGTATTTGAGACTCTTATGATCAGTGAAAATCTCAAAAGTAATACCGTACAGGTGGTGCCTCCAAATCCGCAAGCAAAGATGATGGCGGCCAATTCCAAATCATGAACCGGATAGTTCTTCTCATGCTCCTTCAGCAGTCGAGAAGCATAAGATACTACCCGTTCGTGCTGCATCAGAACTGCGCCTAACCCCTAATGAGATGCGTCGGTATACAGCACGAATCCGTCCTCTCCTGATGGAAGAACGAGGACGGGTGCCGACACTAATCTCTGCTTCAGCTCCTGGAAACTAGCCTCACAAGCCTCTGTCCAAATGAACTTCACACCTTTCCTGGTAAGGCGTGTCAGTGGCATAGCAATAGTGGAAAATCCCTCTACAAATCGTAGGTAATATTCGGCCAAACCCAAGAAACTGCGAACCTCAGTAACTGACTTCGGCTGCTCCCAGCTGGTAACAGCCTCGATCTTCTGGGGATCTACTGAGATGCCTCTGCTAGATACCACGTGTCCTAGAAAACCTACTGATGACAACCAAAAGACACATTTGCTGAACTTCGCATATAGACGCTCTCGTCTGAGAGTCTCCAATACGATGCGAAGTTGCTGTGCATGCTCCTCCTCGGAATGAGAGTAGACTAAGATGTCATCAATGAATACTATGACGAACTGATCCAGATACTCCAGAAATACCCGGTTCATCAAGTCCATGAATACCGCTGGAGCATTGGTAAGCCCAAATGGCATTACCAAAAACTCGTAGTGTCCATATCTAGTGCGGAATGCTGTCTTTTGGACATCTGACTCTCTGACCCTCAACTGATGATATCCGGATCGCAAATCAATCCTGGAATACACAGATGTGCCCCTGAGCTGATCAAACAAATCCTCAATCCGTGGCAGGGGGTACTTGTTCTTGATGGTCACTGCATTCAACTGCTTGTAGTCGATGCACAACCTCAAAGAACCGTCTTTCTTCTTCACGAAGAGAACTAGGGAACCCCATGGTGAGACGCTAGGTCTGATGAATCCCCTATCCAATAACTCCTGGAGCTGGACCTTCAACTCGTCCAACTCTCTCGGTTCCATATAATACGGAGCTTTCGATGCCGTCGAAGTCCCCGGTATCAGCTCAATAGTGAACTCCACTTGCCTCCTGGGAGGCAAACCCGGTAGCTCTTCTGGAAATACGTCCTGATATTCTCGGACCACTGGAACGTCCGAGAGCGGAGGGCTACTGCTGTCGTCGATGCTAATAAATGACAGTAAGAAACCCTGACAACCGTGAGATAGCAATCTCTGTGCCTGAAGTGCAGAAATAATCGATAAGCCCTCATCCCTGATGCCAGTGAAATCCCACGAGGATTGGTCCGGAGGCCGAAAAGTGACCACCCTCGTCTGGCAATCGACTGTGGCATGATAAGCGGTAAGAACATCTATACCAAGAATAATATCGAAGTTCACCATCTCCAGAACTAACAAATTTACCGTGAGGGTAATACTACCGAAATCTAATGGGCATGCTCTGACCTCCTGTGTAATACTCAAGATCTCTCCTGAGGGTAAGGGTACAGATAACTGCTGTAATCTAGCGGTAGCCAATCTACCAATCCTACTCGTGAATATCCGCGATATGAAAGAGTAAGAACTACCAATATCAACTAATAGCTCAGCAGGAAAGGCATAAAGAGAAATAGTACCGCGAAATACCGATCCGTTGGCCCGCTGGGCCTCCTCTCGAGTGACAGCATAAATCCGTCCAGTCTCAGGCGGTGGTGGTGGCACTGCTAGGTACTGCTGAGGTGGGAACTGCAACTGAGACTACGACTGTTGAACTGACCCTCCCATCGGGTACTGAGGCTGCTGCATCACAGACCGATAAGCTGGATAAGTCTGCTGTAGAGGTCCTGAAGCTGGGCTCTGAGATAAGGCTGAGGTGTAACCGGCCTCGTGTCCTAGCATACCGTATGCAGGTGCTGGTGGGGCAGCATGCGGCTGGCAGAATGAAGGCTGAGTCCTCCGTCCGTCTCTATGAGCTCCCGACTGTCCCGAATGTCCAGTCTGGCTAGTGGCTCCCGTCCTCTCATTCTGTGCCTTCAAGGCACAGTCCCGGCTCAAGTGTCCTGGTAGTCTGCAGTAGTAGCATACGACCTAAGTCACCAATCAAACTGTACCCTCTAGGTCATCAACATGGTACAGGTGATCCATGGTCAAGACTCCCATGGAATAGGATGCATTAATTCTCCACAACCGATGGTAGCACGTAGCTAATGCTACTGTTCTACATCAATGTACATCATGTACCCTAAATGTGCCTTCCCGGTCGCCTAACCAGGCACGAACGACCCAAAGGTCTGAAACTCCTTGAACTAGGGTAAGTCGATCATATATTAATCGAGCCAACTACGGTAGCCAACCCTAGTTCTCGCTTAGCAAATAATAGCTAAAACACGTACTATAAATAATACGGTCTAGAAAACCAAAATCCTTATCCTCCAATAGGTTGTCGACATATTCAACCTTAGTTGTCCGTTTCAACAATCGGGGCTGCTAGAGAATTAACATTCTCTGCTCCATGATCTCATCCGCAACATGTCACTAATCGCCCACATGAACGATCACGAATAAGATAGATTGACAACATGTCAATCCAACTAAACTAAGTCTACATATATCTATCAGTCCAGTATGAATATATGATTCCACCATGGTAGGGTAATCTAACAAATCCAAACTCTAATAGTGAATACTAAAAGTAGGATAGGTTCAGAAGATATACCTCTTGCCGCCTGGAGATGTCCTGTTGCCACCAAGTCCCAAATTGTCGTCGCATCGCAACCACGGCCTTAAAGATCCGTAATGTACTCGGATGAATAACATCAGACCCGAGCTCCGACACCTACCAGTTCAGTGTCAGATTTAAATTTTGAGAAATTCACGAATCGATGGTATCCCGCATCCTGGGCTTGATACCAAAAATAAGTTGGTATCAGATAATTTCCTGAAAAATCTGAAAAGATCCGACAAACCTCGTAAAACAAGTAGGCATCACAAACCTACGTTCTGATAACAAAAATAAATTGGTATCAGATAAAATTCGGAAAGTCCGGAAAACACAAAAAATAAGTAGGCATCGTAACTTACGCTCTGATACCAAAAATAAATTGTCACGCCCCGAGACCCTGGAGCCGCTGTTCCAATATATAATCGGACAACACCTCCCTTGTCCGACGGACAATTTACACAAACACACAGATACAAATAGCACAACCACGCACTTAAATGGCCTCAGGCCTCAAATCCATACAGAAACAACGGATATATAACTATAACCATCGTAAAACCAAAGTATGAACTCACCTGAGCTGCCAGGGGCAAGAACAAAGCCAAAACCCCACGAAGTCAAACATAGGACTCAAAAGTACAATACCATCGAATAAAACATGAATACATGTCCAAAACATGGCAACGGAAGCAAAGTACATACTACAGGGTCCATAACCGAAAAACAACACAAAATAAAACGAAGCAGAGCTCCTCTCGAGCTGGGGACTGGCGGCTAGGACTCTCCTGGCAGACATCAACCTGAAATTAAGGAAAATAACCAACGGTGTGAGTCCAAAGAACTCTGCGGATACCCAGAATAGATATGCATAGAAAGTTATACTAACAATAAGAGTTCCGCTAATACAGTCTCATATCAACAATAGGGAAAGACTAGTACTGAAAATACTGAGGTAGATACATACCAGAATCCATCTAACCTGAATAGAGGGTAATAAGTACCAATGGAATACCAATAGACATATAATCTCAGATAACAAGTCTCCAGAATATGCATGTCAAACAAGTGCAGAAATCAAGTGCAGCAAACAATGCACGATGCAAAATATGCACATGGTGCAATGACATATGTCACCCCTGACACCAGTCAGATCATCGTACACCTTTCATAGGTGACGTCTGAGAGGGTAGAGCTATGACAACTGTACGCACCCTGCCATCACTGCTCCTGAGTGACCGGGTGGACAGGTTGTTGGTGGAGACTCCGCTCCTACCCCAAGCAATGGGGGAGTCAAGCTCTCATCTCCTCGTGGCTCAGTACGAGAAGGGATCCCTGGCTACTACCACGCCCGGACTCACCCTCCAAATAGTGGCCGAACGGAGCAATACAGGGCAAATGCACACATCCTATGGTATCCACTAACCCATGAGTGGTCGTGTGCGCATATCATGTACCGAAAGACGATAGGCTCAACCACAAGGGAGTCGCTGATCGCCGGCATGCAACAATGCAGAGATAGTGTATGATAGATACACATACCTCCCTCACCAAATCCTCAGTATACTAGGTCTCAGTCTGAATCCTATAACAGGAAATACAAGTAACCTACAAGGTATACTGGCCGGATACTACTGATCCCTCGATGTCAAATGTAAGAGATACATCTCGATATCTAAGTATACAAATAGATATGACAATACCTGAGACTGTGTGGTTGCTGCTAGGTCCCACGAACGAAAGAGAAGAACCCCCTAACCTCGAAGCGGTGAGGTCGCCGGTCGATGGCTCCGACGACTTGCTATCGCTCTGCGATCGTGAGGAGGCAGGGAAACAGGGCTCGGGTTTGGCTGCGCGATCGGGCAAACTGGTCTGCCGATTAGGGTTTAGGTCGAGGTATATATGAGAGATGAACATTTTACACTTTAGTCCAACCAATTTCCATCTAATTGCAAGACCACCCCTAGGGTTTAGAATTCCTTATCCATTAAACCCTTAAACTTCGTCCCAGAGCTCGGATAATTCTAGGGATTTTCCGAAAAATTTTCCAAAGTGGAATAAACATGTCGGATTTACCAATAATAAAGCCGAATATTAGGCGATCCTAGCGGGGCTTCAAGCCGCCAAGCAAGTGGGAGCTGCTTGGGTAATCTTGCTATCAGATTCTTAGCCCGTAGCTCAGCAGCTAAATGGAGAGTTCAAAGTTAAAAATAAGCGCTTGTAGAGGTATGTGACCATATATGAGCAACTGAAGTCTTCTTTCACTAAAGTTGTTCTCCAGAGAATAGCCCGAGCTAATAATGTCAAGGCAGATGAGTTTGCCAAATTGGCCAGCTCCATTACATTATGGACACTGGAATAGCCCAGCGCTCCGGAAGGAGCCATGGCACAGATCGAAGAGGAAGCTGCTGACACTGTATTACCCAACTGGAGAGAACCCTATGTAGTGTTCTTACGCAGTGGAGTCGTGTCGGTGGGGGTTAAGGAAGCTCGACTTTTCCGTCGCAGGGTAGCCAGGTTTACGTTGGTCGGGGAGCAGTTATATAAAAGAGCATTTGCCCGATCGATACTCAAGTGTATTGGTCCAGGAGAAGTCAAACACATCATGCGGGAGGTTCATGAAGGCATTTGTGGAAGTCATATCGGGGGGCGGTCCATGGCTAGAAAGATTATTCTGGCCGGATATATTTGGCCCACACTACAAGCAGATGCTGTCAAATTCGTGGTAGGGTGCGAAGCTTGTCAAAAGCATCAATATATCACTCATTGCCCGACCGAACTACTTCGAACCTCCACTGTCTCGTGCCCCTTCGATCAGTGGGGAATGGATATTGTGGGTCCTTTCCCGATCGGGGCTCAGCAGAAGAAGTACCTTTTAGTATTGGTCGACTACTTCTCCAAATGGGTTGAGGCTGAGCTGCTGGTGCACATCACTGAGGCCGCTATGATGAAGATCCTATGGAAGGATATAGTCTGCAGGTATGACCTTCCTTATAAGTTGGTATCGGATAATGACAGATAGTGTTGGATCGAAGAAAACGATAGAGGGGGGTGAATATTCTTATAAAAATTTTCGGGCTAAGAAAGAACAAATACGCAGCGGAAAATAAAGTAACGAAAAGCAAGACAATAGACATGTGGGATTTATTTACTTGATTCCCGACCCCCCAGGGTCAGTACGTCCAAGGCCTATGTACTCAGCGTGAGTCCACTATTGGTCTCTTTTCCAGAATTTCCGGAGGCGGAGAAAACCTGTCTTACAGTTGATATACAAGCAAAAAGATATGAATTGAAATGCAACTTGAATTAAAACAAACCAATCAGAAACAGACGATCCATCCAATCCGGAACTCCGAAGCGTCGCACACT